>WMED01003896.1:0-21470 GCA_019650415.1 Pipa parva
GGATGGGGGCACTGGGGAAGGGGGCGGGGTTTCGCGAGGTGGCGGGGCAATGCCGGAAGGGGGGGGCCGTTGGAGGGGGTGCCTAGGGCGCCAATAGAGCCAGAGCCGGCTCTGAGTACTGATGCTATGTTGCTGCTGTTTAACTACTCCTGTGCCGCTTGTACCTTGTCAGAGGTTCTATTCCAGCTTCATCTCCTCCTGGTTGCGCTGAGTGTCAGCTCTTCGGCCAAGTTGCTGGTATTTCCTTGAGTCAGCTTCCTTCAGCCTTCCTGACAGTTTCAGATTACTCTCTGAAAGGTAAGGCACGCTCTTCAAGATCCAGTGTTTTATAGTTCAGCAGTTCCGGACATCATCCAGTGTTTCAGCCAGCTGCCACCAGTGGGGGCTTAATCCGAGGGTCGTGACCTGGGAGGTGCCCGCAGCAAAGACCAGTACCTCCTTGCGCGGGTTAAAGATGAAGACCTGGCCCTCCTTAGACTCTGCACCTCGGAGTTATCCCGTGTCAACCCCACTGTGTTAAAAAGAATCCATTCCTTCTGTTTTGCACTTTTACCTCACTTCTTACCTGCTTCTGTTCCAGTACACCACAGTACCTCTAGAGGTGTAACGGTCGCTGGGTGCTCCAGTACCTTTAGTAACATCCAGCCCCGTGGTTCCCTGTGTGTGTTTGCCTGCACCTCAAGTTATAGTTTCAGCACGTCACTGTTTATTCTCTCAAAGGTCACGTTTAAAGCACCCAATCATGTGACAGAAGGGTTTGAAGCCAATCAATGGGATCAATTAACTGATCTCTGATTTCTTTAAATGTGGTAAATTCCCCTCCCTGTACTGCAGTAGTGATTATACTTTAAATTGTACAAACAGGATTCTCCAGATAACTGGACACACTCTTGTTGGCTGAGTGAGACATAATTACTATGTCATGTGACCTCTAATTAAGAGGTAAGCATTGATAACTATGGTAGGCAAATGGAAAACATTACCTTTGCAATATAAATAAATATCCAATTATATACTCGTGTATAAGTTGAGGACAGTTTTTGGGCCAACAATTATGAAATTTGCTATGACCTATGGATAAGTCGAGAGTAAAACTTGGGTTTTTTGTTAGCATAACATATTAAAGAATTGTTGTAAAAATACAAGACGGCAATAAGATTTTATTTATTTCTGTCAGCTACAGTTTAGTGTGTGTTCTCCTTTAAGGGGCAGTCTCTGACTGCATGTGCTTCTGTATGCTTTAGTGAGGTTTATTCTCCTCCCTTCACCAGGTTCAAGACAAGTTCAACATAAGTTTATTGTCTTGCACCTGATGTAGGAGGGAGAGGGAGCCCCCCAAAAGCTTGTTTATTTAAAAAGACTGTTAGTCCAATAAAAAAGGTATCACCAAATACTGCAATACTCATTTTTTTGCATCTTTGGACTAACATGACCACTCCACCATATATATATATATATATATATATATATACACACACTCACATCCATATACATGCACACGTTGTTCAGTTTAGAATGAAAGGCTTTGCTTGCATTCGCTGATATAACTAGATATAACAGCTGCTGGGCTGCTTGGAACTATAGTCCAAAAATAAGAAAGGTAAAAAAAACAGCTTATTTACATTTTGGGAAAACATCCCATGTAGATGGATATTTACCTTAAATGTCATTTTAATATTTTTACATAGCTGCAAATACTCTTTTTTTTTTAAATGTATTTATTTTGTGAATCATTTCTTTCTTTCTTTCTTTTGTTCTGAATCTCTTTTGCCAGGGTGAGTTAACCTTGCAACCATGAAGTTCAGGCCGGAACAGAGATAGTTACAGGGACTAAACAGACAGATAAAACATGACAATTCATTCTACAATAAAAACCAAGCCTTGGATTAACTGATGTTTTTTCCTGGTTGCTAAGCCTCAGTGACCAAAACCATCGAAGCAGAACAGAAAGACAAATCACGCAAAAGTGAAAAATTATAAATACTAAAGACCAATTACAAATTGTCTTAGAATATTACTGTCTATAATATAGTAAAAAAACATATTTTAAGGTGAACAATTCCTTTAAGTAAAAGTGTTCAGTCTAAAAGAGACAGTAATGGGGGAGAGGTTAATGTGTGCCTGTGTTATATTACTGCAAGCCACCAAACTTTATGGGAAAATGTTTATTTAAGTGAATTATTTGGGTGGAACATCCATCCCATTTCATGGTTCTAGGAAGTTACTGACCAGAAAATTGCAAAAATCTAACATTAATTTCTTTTTTAACATCTCTCTCTTTCCACACAGTCAGTAGGTGTCGCTATAAGTCTGGTGTAGCAACGACTCCACCACCTTTTCCACATAAGCATCTTCTAATTAAAGCTAAAACTCATCTCAGAAACTTTACCATGTGCTGAAATGGTAAAAATTGCATAAATAAGGCTACAAGCTGTGCCCTTTTCTCTATTATAAACTCCAGTCTTTTTATTTCCACGTACACAGCGACGCCAAGCAAATAACATGGCGGGATCAGATCTTTTGTTAAAACAAAACAAAACATTAAAAAAAAAAAAATCAGCCACAGCTGCGTGTCGTAAAACTGTAAAAATATCCAACAAACAAAACAATTCAAACCAATACCTTTAAATGACATCTGTAGTAACAGTTTGCAATATGGGGAAATAAGTACACGAGCTGCAGGTACATTCCATAAAAATGTATAAACAAGTATGATTGGTACAATTAGAGTACTAAGAAATATTATTAGCTACAGGTAAAGAAATGCTTTCCCAGAAGCACTGAACTAAAGGCAAAGGTAAGCGGCAGGGATTATTTGTGCTGCTGCAATGCACAGGAAAGCTAATTTAGGATGCCTTAGGCAATCTGATGAACAACGCTGGCAATATAATATTCCTTCAAAAGAGACTAGAAATTCTGCTCACAGTAAAAGAATAAGTAACAAAATGTCGGGTGTTATTTAATTTGCTTTTCCCAGGGAAAAAGATTTTTGTTTCGTGCCATTGCAGAATTGTACGCTTGTGTTTAAAGGAGAATTAAAGTTAAAAAAAAAAAAAAAAGATATTAAAAACTTACCTTATATAAACTTCCACCATTGCAGTCACAGCTTCATCTGGACTGTAATTTGTCTTCACCGAGGCAGAGCTCACAGCGCTTCGGCTGACACAGGAACCAGCGCGAAGCTCTGCCGGTGTATGGAAATGGATTTCAACATCATCACGCTCATTGCGGGGAGTGTTCTCATTGGCCCCACAATGAACTTGATGATGTTGGAACTCATTTGTACCGCGGATTCAATAAGTGGGCGGTGCTTTGCTCTGTCTCCTGTGTTAGCTGAAGCGCTGTGAGCTCTGCCTTGGAGAAGTCAGATATATCTATATCTAAGCTATAAGATATATACAGTATATATCTAAGATATAGATAAATCTAAGGAGATACGTATATCTATATCTCCTTAATAGAAGCCTTGTAGGATAATCCTGTTATAACAGGCAGTGTTAAGACCATGGTTTATTAATAGGCTCTGTATTGGTGACTATATCGTTAGTGATATGGTAGAGCAGCCTGTATTTAGCTAAGCAGCCCCTTTGGTAGGTAATTATGTGTATCCTATACTGGCATGTAGTTATACCACTGGCGTTGAAGAATATACACATCACCTTGTATAGTTGCAGCTGCAACAATATTTCCATAGTAAAGTCGCGTCTGCAACAGTAGCAATCTATTGTGACTTTCTTTAGCCGGCGAATTCACACCTTTACACATCAGTTCAGACTTTAGAGAATAACCCCCTTATTTTGTCTCCAAAATTGATCCTACCTCTGGTTCATTGTATATACTAATTCTAGAAATCCTATTAATTAACATAAAGTAGATGGACTTTTTCATATTTCCTTATTGAGAAATGTGGGAATTCTGACCTTTCATTTATTACTTAAAAAACAGTAAAATGGTAATGAATAAAACTGTGAGTAGCCAAGTTAAAACCCTTTAGATAATCTTTCCCTAGGATTGTATTAGTGAGTTATTACAGTAAATGGATATTCCTACAGCAGGGAGACCTTTTGCTTTATGAAGAGATTCCCAATGCTGCATTCAGGTGTTACAGGAATCTTCCTTGCTCCTATTAAATAATTTGGTAATAAGATTCTGAGTTTGACATTGCAATCAATCCCCATGTGATGTGAAAGATCTACTTAGCCATATCCTGTATAATACTCAGGGCCAGTTTTAGCTATGGGCGATGTGGGCGACTGCCCAGGGAGCAATCTATTTGAGGGGCGCTGTCACCCACATCACACATAGCTAACCTCACCTCTTCCAGCTTTCCAGCAATGCACCTCCTCAAGGCACTTCTCCACAATTAGGTAAGTTGAATGCGACAGCACTCCTTGGCTGCTTCAGGTCTTGTCGGCTGTACTCTCTGTGGATTCGGCAGCTGCTGGCAAGACCTGAAGCATCTAAGGAGCGTCGTCGCATTCAACTTACCTCATTGTGGAGAAGCGCTTATAGGAGGTGCAACTCTGGAGGAGGTGAGTGGGGGCGCGGGGTGGGGTGGGGGGAAGTCAAGGGGCGGTTCACCCAGGGCATCAATAGGGCCAGAACCACCCCTGATAATACTTGTCTTACAATGGATTATTATAGAAATATACCTATAATACAGAACAACGTTTCGGGGAGTACACACCTCCCTTCGTCAGGTTCATTGGGACGTGTGTGTGTACCCTCAGAAATGCTGTTCTACTGTACACTGTAACACTAGTCAGTAAACTATTTAAGGTTATTTACCTCATGTTGTTCGCGACTTTTATTTCTTTTTTATTTACCTAATGAATTTTAATTCTTCTGTATGAAATGAAAACTTTAACTCAGTAATCTAAGGTTAATCAGAGCAATCTACCCGTTTCAGTGGAGCTCCAGTTTTATCAGGTATGAAGATGGCTTCCCATGGAACACTCTAAATGCTTTTTGATTTCTAATCCTAAATCAATATTAATCCCAGACAAATAACTTTTACTTTGCAGAAGGATGTTTGCCCTTTGGAAGAACTAAGAGAATGTAGAGAGCAGGACAGATATAACAACCAGACATATGAAGATCTACCTACTGAGCAAACATCAATAGACATGGAGTTTACTAACGTGAGTAACACTGATATTTCTTTTATAGTAAGTATGGGAAATCCCTTCTCCATGCAAACCTGCTCAGAGGGAAGGTCTGGTTAAAAAGTGTTTCCTGAAGTCTTATTCTCTCTCTCTCTCTCTTATTCTCCATTACTTTTATTACTCCTTAAAAATAACTCAAGAATAACTCAATAACTCAAGAAAAACCCAAACAAATCAATATTGATCCTAACTTTGCTTTGCAGAAAGATGTTTGCCTTCTAGAAGTTCCATCAGTGTGTATCTATGACAACCGATATAACGTCTGAGGATCATCCTACTGATCAAAGCCCAGTAGATACAGAGATTACTGATGTGAGTGAAACCGATATGTCTTTTATAACAGATACAGTATATACAAATCTATTCTTTTTCAACAGCAAATTACTAATACAAAGTCATATAAATATGAAATCTTTAAATCCCATATGGATAGAATGGTCCCATGTCTAGATTTCTTTATTGAGAACAGATTGTTGCTGTTTGAGAATGGCCCCACACCTCACACTTATGGACTAAAGGTTCCATCAATTAAAACTTTCGCACAGCTTGTCTTGTACTTGCAATTTGGTGGATTTTTTAATTGCATTACTATAATGCAAATTTAAACAACTGTTCGACATTCCATATGGGTGTCAAACAGATTACATCTGTACCAGTTTGTGACTTTGTAGTTTTGCAATGTTGTTTTACTGATAATATCTCACTGTATAGCACCAATCTGTTACTTTTGGGCTTTGATGTTAGACTGATAAAATTTCATTGCTTTATTTCAGTCTGTGACTTAAGTCAAACTGATAACATTTTACTATGATGTACCAGTTTCTGTATAAATTTGTCATTCTTAAGTTTTTTGTTCCATACCATGCCTGAAGAAGAGAGCTAAGTAGTGGGGAAAGCTTGCATTTACCATCTATTCATTTAGCCAATAAAAGGTATCCCCTATACTCTACTTGTCTCTACAGACTACCCAGCATGCCCCAGTTATACAGAAGAGAGCTAAGTAGTGGGGAAAGCTTGCATTTACCATCTATTCAGTTAGCCAATAAAAGGTATCCCCTATACTCTACTTGTCTCTACAGACTACCCAGCATGCCTTAGTTATATAGAAGAGAGCTAAGTAGTCTGGAAAGCTTGCATTTACCATCTATTCATTTAGCCAATAAAAGGTATCATCTATACTCTACTTGTCTCTGCTTATATGAAAATAACAGATGTAAATAAGTTTCTAAGCTCTCTAGCAGACCACTGGGAGCACTACTTTGCTTACTACATACACTTAAGTATGTAGTACCTTTATTTAGGTAAAAAAGCTTAACCCACAGAGTGATCTAAATCCCATACTTTTCATACACTTGATCTAAATATACTTTTACAGGTTTCTGCTACAAGGGGAACCATTTTCAACTTTTAATTTTAGTTCTTTAAAATAAGGAGCATTTGTTGGGTATGGACAGAAAAACGACTGCAAATGAGTTTCTAGAACAGAATTAATTTTGTATAGGCCTTCCTCCCTGTATATTTGCTAAAATCATAATTGCTAGCAATTTGTTAATATTTTAGAATTTCAGAATTCCCAGGACTGAGCATCTGACAGCAAAAAATATGAATCTTGCATGTGGTCAAAGATGTTTTCATGATGTTGTTTAGAAGCCTATTTTTTGCTACATCAGATCCCAGGCTAGCACATAAGATCTTTCTCAAGGGATAAGCTCTACTTACAGAGTAGGACAGTGTCAATGACACAGTGTGTAATGTACAATAACAGAATGGGCACTGGGGATTCTTTAAGAAGACAACATGCAGCCCTTTAATATAGCTACAGTATCACAGCACACTAATAGTTAGCAGTAATCCAGGTTACATACGTACATCCTAGACATTAGAGTCAGTACTGCTACACTAGTATATATATATAATTTTAATTGGGGAATTTATAATATAAAAATATAAATAAACACTTATGTTAATTGCTTATTTGCCACCTGTAAAATAAGACAGGGAAGGGGACTGGCCATAATGTGTGTGTGTGTGTGTGTGTGTGTGTGTGTGTGTGTGTGTGTGTGGTAGAGGGGAACAAAAATCTAGTTTTACACAGAGGCTGGTTATGTTGATCTCTGTTAATGTGCACAGTGCTAGCACCATGTATCTAGTAATGCACCAAACATGTAAATAATACCTGTAATGCATGTACTAAATGCACCAAACACTAGATGGCAGTATACTAGCACTTTTGCATTATCATTATTTATTCATTCTTATATAGCACTACTATTTTACACAGCTCTTTACAATCTAGTTTCCCTATTTTGTCACACACACATACACAGATGAATGTTTTTGGATTGTGGGAGGAAACCGGAGTGCCAGGAGGAAACCCACGCAAGTGCGGGGAGAACATACAAACTCCATGCAGATGAAGTCCAGGGTGGAATTGAACCTAAGAGCCACCGCACTGCCATTACATTACATTATTTCTGCCATTCATAAAGATACCCCACCCCACAGTGAATGACTTAGTAGTATATCATCATACACTGTGCATACTGCTGTTTGGATTTCACTTACTCTCTCCCCCACACTTTTCACAGTACCTGCTGCAACACACCTATTATTTTACAATATTTTACTGCCAGTACTAATATTTCCCTGCCCTCCATCTTGTCATGCACTCTGTTTTTGCATTTCCACGGGCAAAGTCCCTATATAGACCTACTGCCTTTTGTTTAGTCCACACCAACACTTTCTGCTCTGGTTCACAAGGTATTAGTACCGCCTCGTGGGCCTTCCCCACAAACCCCCTGCTCCAACTACAACCATTTCTTCTTCTGCATTAACCTAGTCTTAGGACAAGTATGTTTCCCTGGTTTTCTGTAATCCACCTTCAATTATAGATAACTCTCTTTACAACTAACCTCTTGATTGGACATTGGTTTCTCTCTCGAAATCCGAACCCTGTATTAAAACCCGGACACCGCCATCACATGACAGTGACATGCTTCCTGAAATAGAAGTACCTGGGATAATACCTGGGAATAATATAAAAAAAATACCTGGGAAATGGGAACTAATGGTAACTATATGTCTGAAAAAACATCAGTCACAGTCGTCAAATGATGTACTAATTTAATCAAGCTGTGGAACTCCTACAAAAACATTATGCATTTTGTGCATGGTTTAATGTTTCTTTAATACAAACATGCAGGCAAATATTTCTCTCTCTGAAGAATTAAAAGAGAACTATAGTTCAAAAATCATACTTAATTGATGGATGTAGCAGCAGAACACTAAATTTTGTTAAAATGCAGGTGCAGATTACAAAAAAAAAAATCAATCTGTGCTTGCGCTTTAAGAACATTTCAGTGAAACAAGCAGGGGGTGGGGTGTAAGATGTGGTACATACCATATACAGAGTGGTGGAAAAGAGCTGCAGCCACAATTTTCATCTCATGGTCCTGGGCTTAAGATCGTGAGATGAAAGCTGATCTGGCAAGTAAGCATGATTTTTAATTACAGTTCTCCTTTAAAGGTGTCTATATGCTTTAGTGGACATTTACAGGGATACTAAAACCTATAAGTTATTTTGCAAATATTTTTAACATTTATTATATGCTTTACTAGATATTTAAAGGGATACTCCCTATTTGTTTAATATTTATTATATGCTTTACTGAACATTTAAAGGGATACTATAAGCTATTTGTTTAATATTTATTACCTGCTTTATTTGTTTAATATTATATGCTTTACTGGACATTTAAAAGGATACTATAAGCTATTTGCTTAGTATTTATTATATGCTTTACTGGACATTTAAAGGGATACTATAACCTATTTGTTTAATATTTATTATATGCATTACTGGACATTTAAAGGGATACTATAACCTATAAGCTATTTGCTTAATATTTATGATGTGCTTTACTGGGCATTTAAAGGGATACTATGACGTAAGAGCTATTTATAAAAATTTAATATTTATTATCTGCTTTAATGGAAATTTAAAGGGATGCTATAAACTATAAGATATTTTTTTAAATATTTTAATATTTATTGCAAAACCTTTTTTTTTACTATTATGTAGTTACTGTTAGTTTCTCTGTCATTGCTTTCTGAATCCACAGTCTGTTCTTTATAGTCGGAGCTCACATACTCATTAGACCCCTGCTACAATTAGCTCCACAGAATAAGATAAGGCTGTGTTATGTTACAGGCACAAGTATAGAAATTGCTTGAAAAACAATTAATTGAAATAAAAATAAATATAAATAAAAAAATAAAAATCTTTCTTTTACTCCACTGAACAGGTAATAATATTTGTAACATTATTTAAACTTTCCTATCTGAAAAACAGCAAACCTAAATTCAAAAAGTAACACAAATTTATTTTTAAAAAACCTATTTGTTTTATGCTTAATATTGAAAACTATAAAAAATGCTAAAAAACAGTGTTTTAATCAATACATTTTCTCTTTAAATTAAACTAAAAATAATTTTTTTCCCTTTAAATATGATCTGGTGCTGTCCCTGTCTCCCTTAGTAATAAGAATTCGCCCTTGGCAAAGCTCAAATTGTTTGTATATTCTGTGCAGTCACTGTGACGCACTAACAACAAACTGTGTATTATCTGCTATGAAATTCAGAAAGGACCACCATGACCTACAAAGTAAAAATTAGAAAAACCAGTGAAAATAAAGATGAGAAAATCCTCATCTACCTTGAGACTGCTCCCCAGTCAGCTAGTATGAGAAATTCATAATCTACCTTGAGACTGCTCCCCAGTCAGCTAGTATGAGAAATTCATAATCTACCTTGAGACTGCTCCCCAGTCAGCCAGTATAGCTTTATTTAGAGATGAATGAATGGCTGGTCACCGATATGTTTTCCCAGCAAGCTGCAGGAGTGAGCAGCTGTGGAAAGCTGTATAATAGGATTCATTAAAGTATTGCAGAACACAGGAACCTATGCTACTATCAGTACCATCTCAGCAATGGCAAATGTCAGGTCTTTGATAGGAATGATATCCGTAGGGACATAATTATAGACCAGCAAAACACACTGAAGGTTAGTTTCACCAACACTTTATTTCTTGTTTTGATGGAAACTTCAGGGCCCTGTTACCTAGAGCTAAACAAAGAAAAAGCTAGGGGACACTTACAGCATTTTACCCATAAAGCAGAGTGCACAGGTACATATTAAAATTCTATGTGGTATTATTTAATGGCTCTTTAAAAAAAAAAAATAACTTAACACAGCTGTCTTAGAATAGATCAACAGCTTTTAGTCCAGCTTCTACTGAGGAAGTTTCACCATTGGTTGGGGCTCTGTGCATGAAAATGAATGACATTGTTTGTTATGGCACTTTTATCCATACTATCACACCTAGCGCCTGTGTTGTTGTGGCTCCTTGCTAGTGTAACACGCCGGTGTGGTTGCCTTGTTTGCCACTTGGGTCAGATTGATCACCATGTTTCGATATTAACTTGGGTTGGGATTTTTACAGGAAAAATAAAGTGATGTGGGAGCTATCTGTAACAAGTGAATCATCCTGCCACACTTGCTAATTTCACCATAGTTCCTTGTTTATTATATAGCTGATCACACCTGCCAGTGAATTTGGCACAAGGAGGATCAGGGACAGCAGTAGCACTGCAGTAGTGGGGTGAAGCTGGTGAATTCACTAAGGTGTACTGCTCCAAATTCATTTGACTTTTCCAGGTCAAAGTAGTGAGTGGAGGGAAGCGTTCTTATTTTGAGACATAGGACTGTTTCACATAAAAAAGACAAAGAAAGTATAGAAACCAAGTGGCAACATGAACTAAGAATAGTGTCACATAGAAACGGATGCCAACAATAGTGGCGACCAAAATGTGACAACCTGGTAACAACATCCATCCTTATTATAAATATATAAGAAAGATAGATTTAAAATGGAATTGTCTCCTTTAAACAGATTCACAGGAATCATGGGAAAATTACATCACTTCAATTCTCTTTGATTGGGCAAATTCGCTACATCTAGAGAATATGGCCTTTGATGAATAACCCAAATCCTTTGCCTCACTTCGCACTGACTGTTACATGCTCGCTGATGTCCTGCACGTGGACATCAGCGAGCGCATTAAAGGGATTCCAGTCTCGGCGAGACCAAAAGAGTTGCCTCGCCGAGACTAGAATTCCTTTAAAGCACTCGCTGATGTCCGCGTGCAGGACATCAGTGAGCGCAGATCAGTCAGTGCGAAGTGAGGCGAAGGATTCGCAACTCACTTCCCACTATCGTGAATTCCCCCCTTAATATCTCGGTAACAACTTCTATTAGAGCAACACACCATTCACCTGGCAAGTTGACCTGACTTTGAACAACTCATTCTCCCTACCCATGAAAACACCCTTGATCCCCTACACCTATTTTAAATTAATATGCCAAACTGCAGAGTGAGTCTGTATTTTATCTGAACCGTACATCAAAGCCTTTTAGGTTGCCAATAACTTCAATAAAAGTGCAAATAAAAACTTGAAGAAAATGCGACTATTTCAGGAAAGATTTTGTCACACATTTATTAGCAATAAAAATGCCAGACAGAATAAACATGGGTCTTGCCTGAGAAGTTTAATCCATTTATCCGCCAGATGAGCTGCAGAGCAGAACTGCCTGTGGCATCACTGTGGGGCAATTGAGAGATTTAAGCTTTAACACACTCTAATTTTCAATGAACCTGAATGCACCTGCTGATGTGATATGTGCATGGAAAAAACAAAAATACATAATTACCCAGAGATGGAGAATCTTCAAGTCAATGTTTGCATATTTTTAACTGTTGGTGTAGGAAATTCAAATTCCTAAATTCCCATTTTCTTGAATTCTGGGTAATGTCAGCTTTAGCTAAAGGAATCCATTTTCAGTACAAGGTAAACATGTGGCAAATTGTAGCTGTGTATATTCCCACAGTGGACATGGAGATAGTAACAATATAGCTATTGGATTTATTAGTGGACAGAACACAAGGACAAAAATAATTGGTGCATCTTTACCATGGGAGAACCATAGTGGCCAACCATAATAATGGCCATGAGGCCACCTAATTAAGTGGCTAATATTTTAAAGAGTATGGGGAACCTTTTATGTTACCTATTCCAGCCTTAAGGATTGTATAGACGAGACATCAGATTTAAACCCTCGCAGTCAACATCATTAAGGTTTCACTCCTGCCACAGTGTAAAGAATAAATGCATACATATCAGATTGGATGTTATGTGCTAATAGTTATGAGAGGCAATTTATCTTGTATTACTGCAATGTCTCCTAGGAAAAAAAACAAAGCTTAAACAAATAATAACGCCTAAAATATTAAAATGCTCAAATACATTTATATTTGCTATACATTCAATCTGTGCCTCTAAATTGTATTTATAAATTATAAAGCTATTTCGCTTTAAAAATTGGGCTTTCTGGGGCACTTTTTCAATGAAGCAACATAGAAATCAATAGGTAAGGTATTTTAAACAAACCCATACAACATGGCTGCTATCAGTAAAAAATAAAAACAAACAGAAAGCCATAACAGTAATGAATGAAACCTCAAAGACAACATTGTTACAAGTGCTGTATTTATAGAACTGCCATTGCAATCCCAAGAGGAATTATATTTGTTTTTTTTTAAGTTACTGGTTCTTTAACACGATCTCTGTAATCTTCTCACAATTAATACAGAATTGCAGGGACAAGCTGCCCCCATTAAAGCACCAAAATACATAAAAATTGTTAAGGTAAGTAGATGTGCTCAAAGGGCTTTCGTGCCCCAAACATGTTGTGGTATAGGCACAATTAAACTAAGGTGGTTAAACTTCCCAATGTACGCTATTCATTTACTCTGTGATACATGAAAAAGTATTGTGTTTTTATCTTTAAAGATAGCAGTCATGTCATGGGGGTTATTTATCAAGCATTTTGGGGATTTTTAAAGATCGAAAATAACTTTTTGATATAAAAAAAATGTATAAAAAGGTTATTTCTTACATGGCAAAAAGAGTATTTTTTAAATAGACAATACCAACATAATCAAATAAAGTCTGTTCCTCCAGCAATAGGCTTTTAAAAAACCTTTTCGACTTTGATAAATATGCCAGACCTCACCCAGTCCCACTGTTTTCTATGGTGCTTTACATAAAGCATATACAGGAAGTTTGCCATAAAGCCTGATTTTTAAAGCTAAATGGCTTAATATCTTACTTTCTATAGACAATTTAGAATTTTTATAAGCACAGACTAAATATATAGTAACTGTAAATGCAATATGAAGCATTTTTAATTTCTGGTGTTTATGTTCTTTTAATTAAGCTATAAAGACAGTGTTACTCTACAAAATCTGCAACATAGAATGAACAAATTCTTGTGATTGTAAGCTCTACGGGGCAGGGACTTCCAACCTCTTGTGTCATCTGCAACCTGGCACTTAAAGTGATGCATCCTTGTGATATTATATTTGTATTGTGTAATGCAATTTCCCATGTCTGTATTAGATTTGTATTGCTGAATTGTACAGCGCCGCGTACATTTGTGGCGCTTTATAAATAAAATTATACATACATACAAATGCATGGAAAACACTGTTCCATTCCCCCCCAAGTTTGGGCATAAAATAAATAATAAATGAATCAAAATAACTTAATTCTGAGCAAAATGCATATTGTTTTACACAATACAACTGCCAAGTCCCTAAATTGATTTCCTGACATGGAAATATACATAAGGCAATAATAAATATGCGGAAGAAAGATCAATGCACGCAGATGTACCATGTACACTTATTTTCTATTTACTAGTTCAATTACTGGCAAGATTGGAGTGGATTTGCACCTGCACTATTTCTTGTAACTGTCATGTCCTGCAATTTAAACAGCAAACTTCTATAGTCGCTTTAGATTCGAAGTTAATGAAGCGGTAGAAACACAGAACAGGTGAAGCAATGTGAACAGCCCTATATAATTAAACAAGGTAAAGATTTGTGTTTGCAGCATTTTTATAGCAATACACAAGCGTCATCTAAAAAAAAAAAAAAAACTAGCTAATGATCATTAACAATTATGCTTTAAATAAGGTTCAAAGCACTTTGTTCCTGGAGAAATGTTTATTCGTTTAAGAAACGAGTTGCTATGGTAATGAGTATTATGTGACTTTCTACGCTGCTTTGGGTCGGATGTTTGAAGGGTTCTAGAGAGTGAGGTTTGATTTGGGGGTTAGACAATCAAATACCCCAAATTACTTTGGCTTTTACTGGCTTTTAGAAAAATAATAAATATAGAAATTTTAAGTAACAAAAATAGAAAGTTAAATACTATTTAATTATGTAAGGTTAATTACTTTATAAAAACATACAGGAGTAATTTAGTAAAGGACAACATTTTACATTAGCCGCCCAATGATTTATTATTCACTTACAATGCCCAAGCAGGTTGGGTTAAATGTACTTTTTTAAATATTTTTCTGAAAGAACCAGTAACGCCAGGTACAGGGAAAATGCAATATAGATTGGCATGTGAGTTATTCCTATACAGTACTGGTATAAGTTTTATCTTTGAAGTTGAATTCCTGATTTTTTACGTTTGCTTCTCATTCTTATGGTTGCAATTATCTTTTATCTCCTAAAGGGGAACTAAAGCACATTTTATCTAGCAGTGATCTTGAGGAGGGAGATACTTACCGACTGGGGTTTTACTCTCCAACACTGTCTCCTGCTGTTGCAATCAAGCCGATCTCTTCTGCTGTTCCAAGCTCTGCGATCCTCTTCACTTCCTGCTTCCTGTTCCAACTCACTGAGGTGAGCATGCTCAGAAGCAGTTACAACAAAATTCTGCTTCTGCAAGTAGGAAGTGAAGAGGATCACACTGCTTAAGAGATTGGCTTGACAGTGACAGGAGGAGGCAGCACTGAAGAGTAAAACCCCGATCAGTACCAGTATCTTCTTCCCTTAAGAATCACCCCTACATAAAAAGAGCTTTGGTTCCCCTTCAAGTAAACAAAGTCTGCCTAGTTCTATTGTTTCCTTTGTAGAAAATCCATATTCATAAAGTGCACCAGAAAGCCCAATTTATCTGCAATCACCAGAGAAAGACAACACAAATCAATAAAAATCAGGAATTCAACTTCAAGGATGTCAATTTTTTTTTTTTTTTTTACAAATTTTGCACAATAATAACTGCCATGACAATCCAAATGGCAGTTTTCTTTTTCTTGTGTTACTGGCCCTTTAATCTGAATTAGGATCAAACAGAGGGATCTGCAGGAAAAGTTAAATCCATTGCTACATCACTCCTGTTCCCACAGACTAGGATTAAATAAGGGTTATACCATTTCTTAGTGATGCTTTTGTACCCTTGCATCAAGAGAACACAACCAAAGACTTGAATCGGGCGACATTTATTAAACTCGAAAAGGCCAAACTATCCCCTGTAGATCTCGGCTGTTTTGGTATAAATCGTTCGATAGTTTTCGATCGACTTTTACTGATCTAAATTTTTTGATCGAGTTTTTCAATCGGATTTTTCCGATGGAAAGGTATCCATACTTTACGTTAGTAGTTTGACTACCTTTCCATTGAAAAATCTGATCGAAAAACTCAATCGATATCGGGCTTTTCGAGTTTAATCAATTTTGCCCACATGTATCTCACCCTTGATAACAACCAAGCACCATAGCTGGGCTGACCCCAAGCACCATAGCTGGGCTGACCCCAAGCACCTCCCACTCTTTTTAAATCTCTCTGGCATTAGGCTTATTAATGAAAGGGAAATTTGACTTTAAACAGAAGTGCTGCCTTTCTCAGAGTTCATAATATCAAACATATTGTTTTTGTGCCACTGGTTTCTAATTAAAAAGCTCTTAAGATGTTCTTTGTGTTAACAACCGACAGAATTTAAGGGTTGCTGATCAATGCATTACGTCATTATTATGTACGTGTTTGTTGCTATTTTCAAAATAAGAGGGAAAGCAAAGAGCATTGCTAAAATTTTTGCTAAAAAAAAAAAAAGGGAAGAAATGTTGAAAAATATCGTTTTTGGAGATAATTATAGGTATTCGGGACAGAACCCA
This sequence comes from Pipa parva, assembly GCA_019650415.1. Taxonomy (NCBI): domain Eukaryota; kingdom Metazoa; phylum Chordata; class Amphibia; order Anura; family Pipidae; genus Pipa; species Pipa parva. The sequence goes on from WMED01003896.1 coordinate 16,252, forward strand.
AAAAAAAAACAGGAACCTGGGACAGTTGTGAAGTATGATCCGAGGCATATTTATTTTATATGTGGATAAACCAGTTCAATGTAACCCTGTAGAGGATTAAAACCTAAGCGAAAGAGGGCTAGCTATTTTATCAGCTCTCCAAGGTACTTAATTAGATGGAAAAAGAAAAAAAATATGTTTAAAAATGCCGCACTAACACACATTTGAGATTAAAACGCATGAATGTTCTGAATCCTTATAAAAACACGCTCGCCATTCCAGTCAGCGTGTTAAATCTCTATGCATTAGCCTTATCATGTAAAAGAAACACTAGCAGAAGTGGCCGATACGGAACATACTGCTGCTATTTTATTTTTTTATTTTTCTTTAAGTCGAGATGAAAAACTTTTCTTATCAGTTAGCTTTGAATCCCTGATGAGGACTTTCATAAGCGCAGACTCCATCTCCACACACACAGGCCCTAGAGGAAGGTAACAAAGAAAGAATCCGAAAAAGCTTTTTTATTAGATACAATAACATCTCCGTGTCCCCAATGTTTATCTTCTAACTCAATTTTTTTTTTTTTTCCTCTGCACTTCTCATTTTCTTATTAGATATCCTACCGCAGATTCCTATAATCAAATTGCTCTTATTATTTTTCTAAGCTGGAGGGAGAGTTACGGACAATGGGTTTGCTTCCTGCCGCTGTCACAAGATGGAAGCCGTGCAGCGAGAGGTTGCAGATAACAAATCTTAATACTGCAATAAAAAAAAAAAGATGGTGAGTTTGGCCCTCCTCGAGATTTCTATTGTCGGAGAGCCTTTTTTTTTGTTTTCTCTGACACTGCACAGTTATAATGACGGTTGGGTTTCTTGTAACAAATGTATCATTGAGGCCTGTGCCGTTTGCACAGTCAGAGGGAAATTAACTGGGATGTCAATGTCGATTTGCTTAACAAAAGCTCGGCTGAAAAGGGGCACCAATGAAAGCTACTTAGGGTTGAAATCAGAGCTTTCAGGAATTTTTGTGTTTGTGTCAGTTTTTGCAAGTATAACATTGCAACCGTAGAAAACTAGCATGTTTAACAATTGTTGTTTTTTTTTTTTAAAATATGAGTTAAAGCCCAATTTCTGAAGAAATATTGGAAGTGATGTAAAAGTAAATTTAGATTGTAAGCTCTATGGGGCAGGGAATCTATCTTCTAGCCTCACTCAGTACAGTACATTGCACAGTGATGTATTTTCGTGACTATGGCAGTGTTACATTTTACACATATCAATTGCATCAGACACATTAAAAACAGTACACCAGAAAAAGTAGCTAGATTAGTTGCTAGTAGCTTTAAAAAAAAAAGTTGCTGGGGAGGGGGGGTCTTAAAAGTCGCTAAATATAGAGACAAAGTAGCTAAGTTGGCAACGCTGGCAGTCCCAGTTTCACCAAAACTGCTAAATTCTTATGCTGGTACACTGAGAACTAATATCTTATGCTGGAGCTCCCTCATGTGGTGAAATCCATATTTGCATCTTTATGTGCAGGTGTTTTATTAGTAAGGCCTTAATACTCACTTCCTAGCTATTTAGTCCCACCTCCGAAGTGTAATATATATGGGTATGGACAGGATCCATTTAGTCTTTTGCTGAGGGTGTTGCAGGTGCAACATCCTGCATCCACCAGGCTGGTGAATGGCACCACAGGGACCCAGGTTAGGAGCCTAGATCAACATTGTTAGCTCATCTTATGTGGTGAGCGTTGCAGTGTAGGTTCATTTACCTGGGTAGCATCAGATCCCACCAGGAGATAAGAGACGTAGGGGGCCAAGTGTATTCCCCACCTGGATTGGGGTACACAGAGAAGGATCTATTAGGTCAGGCTTAGGGACTTAGGGAGAGCCCCTCTTGAAGAAGGAATCCTGAATCCTGGCTTCGCTGATAAGTCTGCCTGGCCCTGAACTTATGTCTGATTGGGTCCCATTATCTCTCAGAGAAAGAGAAAACTCCTGGTGTTGACTATACTATATACTGTATATACTATATATACAGTATATATATACTATATACTGTATATTCCTGTGGATGAAATTGTTCTGTGTTTATGTGAATGTTCATATGTGTCTATGTGCTACTGTCTAATTAATTAATTAAGCACTTTACATATTGGGAGTTGTAATCTACGCTACTGTATTTGATTACATCTTTGGCTGCTGTTAAACCATTTATTATCTCTTCTATCTGTTTAATAAATATTGTTATTGTTTGGAAGAACTACTGGCGCCGTAATCTTTCATTTATAAGCATATCTATATGTATGAACACACTATTAAGTGACTATATTAATTACCGACTCCAATAAGTAAGCGGGGCTCATTCCCTGAGGTGTCTCTTATAGTCTGGGTCAAATAGGTGTAAAGTCAAATCCATATTTATGAAATGTGACACTTGTGCGAAGTTAGTAAATGTCGCTAGAAACCCATTACACCTACTATTTGGGAATTGCGCTTAATATGTCCTTTAGTATGTCCCTGCTTTGACAGTGGTTATAGTAGATATGACATAGGATTCCTTGGCCCATCCCATATGTTACAAGTTCTTCACTATAAAGGAAAGTATAAGGTAGGTGAGAGGTAGTTTTTGCATGGTTTGGAGAAAGAGAAGCTGCAATACTTAGTTCCAGATTCCTGCAGACATATTCCCCTGAGTATATATGGACATACTCATCATGTATCAGAATTAGCTCTTGCAAAGCTTCAGAAGTGTCTGGAAGGACTAGCTGATGGGTAGAACGCTCCGACGGGGGACGTCTGAAAATGTATTTCTAAAAAAGCTATTGTATGAAAAAATGAAGCTCTGTATGCATAAAACTGTAATTATTAAAATGAAAATTATATTTACAAACTGTAAAGCAGAGAGCATTTATTTTAGGACCTCAACCTTATCTTAATGTGTCCACATCACTGTGATGATACAGGTTTTAAAGTCCTTCTGCTTGCATTGTATCTGTACATCTAAAATTGTGTTTTATTTTAAGCTTGGCACACATGCACATTTTAAACACACCTGTTTTCTGCATGGGGTCTGATCCTCACAGAGAACAGAGTATTAGAGATACAGATTATCATTACTTCTAATCATCTGAAAGATAAACTACATGGCATTCGCTCAGATGCTTAGAAGCCGGATTCCTGCTGTTGGCAGAAAAAGATGCTCTGTTTGCACAGGGGCTAAGCGAGTCTCTTTAATATCACTCAGTAAAATCACAAAAGATGCATCTAAGTAAAACACGTTGCTCTCATATGTCATTTACAGTACTAACAGGCTTATATCCTAGCACCGTACCGATTTGTACCATTGCACCGTACCGATTTGTACCATTGCACAAACCGGGAACAACAAATCAGACGGTGTGATAAACGTTGAGTCCTGACGGTTCTACGAAAACAAACCAGTATATATGAAATTGTATTTATGAATGTATTAATATCTAAAGGACGATCATACTATTACCCTGTATCGATGATTTTTTTATTTGTATGGAGAGGACCAAACAGAAAAGGTAGAGAAATTTACATTTTGAAATCATTTTAATTTGACTTTCTCATCAAATATTAATGAATGTGATACTGTATTGCTAGATGTCCAAACCATTAAACTGCAACAATAGGGCATATTTATCAAAGTGTAAATTGTCCCATAAATGTGTATATTCAGAAAAAAATCTTTCAGGGGAATTCATCTACAGAGGCAAACTTTCCAACAATCTAGCGGAGTTATTGACTAAAGTGAGAATTCGACTATCAAATTCTCAAACAGTGGATTTCCAAAGAAAATCCACGACTGCGACAAATTTCCCACTGTAAAGTTACAACCGCAACAGTTTTAAAGTTGTGACTGCAACAATATTTCTAAAGTAGCAGTTTATTGCAACTGTTTTTAGCTGGTGAATTCACACCTTTATGCAAGAATTTGGACTTTAGCCAATACCCCCCCCCCCCCAGTAATTCATAGCAACCAATCAGGAATTAGTATTTACTGGTATACAGAAAACTAGAGGACAAATAAAAGTCAACCTCTGATTGGTTGCTATGGGCTACTAGGTTAAATTTTCTCCTGTTGATGAGTTATCCCAGTAATTTTTTTGCAATGTGGAAAAGTTACTTACAGTTTACAACATTATGTCGACCATGTATTTATGAACATTGCTTCACAAATGTTTGCTGTATTGAAATGATAATCCGCCCATACATGAATTTAACATTGTCATCAAACTGGGGGCCTATGGTGGGATTCTTGCTAATATTTAGAAACAAGTCACTGAAAAGGTTTAGAAAACTAAGAATGTCCTGCTATTAAAATGAATGTAAAACCAACTGTAATTTATGCATCTATACAAAATGGTGACACTGTCCTTTTTTATGTATGTAGGTATTTATTCATTTATTAATATATGCATATTGCTAGCATGTATAAATTAATATAGAAAGAGAGAGAGATATAGTGATATTGTCTTTACCCTTTATCAACTGTATACACCCAGTTGTGAAATATCTAATGAAATGTACCAGCACATTGTGTTCTTCAGTTGGCCCCAGCTTTTCACATATTTGCTTGGCGGCAGGGCCAGGCCGAGAGGTAGGCATGGTAGGCAGCTGACTAGGGCACTGCTGGAGGTGGGGGCCTCTATTTTTGTGTTTGCACCCATCCTTTTCCCTGTCCCTACCTACCTCTTCCCTGGCCCGGCTCCGCCTGATCTAGTGCTTAGTGCTACAGTTTTCATCTTTCCCTCCCCCCAGCAATGTTTTTCTGATCAGCAGGAAGTTGAATGCAGTGCCGAGGAGAGGAACACTGTAGCACTAAGCACTAGATCAGATAGGCCAAGGAAGAGGTAGGTAGAGACAGGGTAAAGGAGGGAGGTTGAGCACCAAGATAGTGCACCCCTCCTTCAGGGGGTATGGAGCATGAAGGAGGGGGCAGCACAGTGTGTGGTAGGGAGGAGTAGTATGGGATGGGGAGGAGTTGGGTGAGGTGAGTGGGCAAAATAGTGTTAGGGGATTGTGGCTGTAGCACAGTGTGGGAAGGGGGTTGTGGGGCAGGAAGCACAGTATGGGTAACTGGGTGTGTTGTGTGGGAGGCAGCACAGTATGGGGAATAGGGGATGTTGTGGGAGAGGCAGCACAATATGAGGAATGGGTGGTGTTGTGGGGAAGGCAGCGCAGTATGGGGAATGGAAGGTGTTGTGGGGCAGT
>WMED01003897.1:6076-21469 GCA_019650415.1 Pipa parva
TAAGGGGCTGGGGGTATATTTTAAATGTGGGTGGCTCAGGGGGCATCAATGGTGGCTGTGTGGGGGTCAGTGGAGGCTTCAACTTACCCCCTGAAACAGAGATCGGCAGCAGTTCTCTCTCATTCGGCTGCGGCTGCTGCCACTGCACACAGCCGAATGCGGAAGTGAGACCGAGAGTGCTGATCACATGCACTCCCGGTCCCCTATTGGCTCATGTGACCGATCGGGTCACATGAGCCCTCCTCAGTCCACGGAGGGAGTCAGACAAGACTCCCTCCTTGTGTCAGCTGCTCGTGAACTGCCGGCTAGCTAGGGAGAAGTGCATCTCCCAGCGCTAGCCGGCAGTCAGAGCCGACTTTGAGACTGCACACTGGTTGAAAATCGCTGCTTTATATGTATTATCGGTAGTTTCACAGAAAACAACGGAGAAGGTTAGTTTAACATTTGGGGAGGAATTCACCATTGAGCAAAGTGAGCTCTGAATCCTTCGACTCACTTTGCACATGGTGTTGTCCGTGTGCAGGACATCAGCGAACACATAACACCATGTGCGAAGTGAGCCGAAGGATTCGGAGTTCACGTTGCTCAATAGTGAACTCCCCCTTGGGCTGTAGGGAATTTTGAAGCTGTGGTAGATAATGACTCACACACAGGGAATAGGGAACCTGGTTAAATTGTTTCAGGGCTTGTTGGGGCTAAAGAATCAGACAACCCTCACTAATCATTATTAACCTTTAACAGTCCAATGTTCCCATTTTGGGAACATGTATTAAATAATTTATTATATTACATTATTATTATTTAATACATGTTCCCAAAATGGGAACATTGGACTGTTAAAGGTTAATATTATCCTTCAGTACCTTACCATAATGATAACTAGTAGTTTTGTTGGTAAGTTTCTACCTGTCTATTTAAACCTCTGCTACTTTAGACTAGTATATTCAAGGTTTTGTCAAGTACTTAAAAAAGGCCATCTTTCTATTTGCCAGTTTAGGCTTAGCATTGAGACATAGGTTTTCAAAATAATTTTATTTTAGGTCAGGTCTAGGTAACTAACTTTGGCATCAAATATTCACTTGTTACTAGCATTTCTTTTATTACATTGTATTCTGCTAATTGATATTATTCCTTGAAAATCTCTCAACCAAACTGCAAATTTATAGTTACCTCCTTGGGGGGTCCCCCAACAGTAAATACCTTTTTCTGGATGTGAATAGGTAGTTTCAGATCATGGACAAGGCACTCCAGCAGAAGAAAAGAACATTGACTCGATCTTGTAACAGCAGTCAGTGGTGAAGTGATGTATGTGATATGTAAGTATTTCCCCCTCCCCACTTAAGAAATACCCCTAGGCAAAAACTAGCTTAGTTCTAAGTTAAGGTTAAACTCAACATTATACCAAACTTAAATCTACCTACAATCAATACCACAGATTTGATCAACGGTGCAGGCTGAAAATACTGGTAATGAGAAATCAGCATTTTTACCCAATTATTTTCTCAGTAGCTCTGTGTTGGGGGAGAGGACCTGTTAATCCTTTTGCTAATCAGAGGATGTTACACTGGCACACGCAGGCTAAAGCACAGAACAAACTTCGCTATCATCCTTACGTTTATACAACTGCAGCTCTGAGAAAGATCGTCCTTTTTGGGATGCCAAGTCGCTGACTAGCAGCTTTAAATTACCTGGCATGAAAAGGAAGTAAATTCTACTGACTTTGGAGGCCAATTTTCAAGTATATAGCATTCAGTAGAAATAGTGTGCTATATAATATAATACTCACACAAAATGACTTTTAATAGGATTATTTCCCTAGGGAAATAACTGTCCTTTTAATGTTTAAGGGGACATTCAAACAACCCTACTCTATCTAATAGCACAAATAATTTTAGTCAGTTTTATGGTAACAAGCTTTCTCTGCAATTTCTGACCTTTATTGCTGATCTTTAATGCAAGCTGGGGCTCCTGGGCAAAACTAAAATAAGGGGCACAGCATTGCCTTCACACTCTCTTCTCCTCCCCCCCCCCCCCCCCCCCCCCCCCCATGCTCCCTGACTTAAAGGAGAACTATAGTGGCAAATAATACCCAATATATCTAGCAGCAGTACACAAATTTAGTATTCTATAGGTTTGCTCACAAATTGTGTAACTAAAGAATAATGGGTGCTTAATTCCCTTTACATTTCATGGCATGTTTTCTCCAGTGACTTAATCTGCTCAAAATACAGTAAAAAAAATGGTATCACAGGAATATAGACATTAAATTAAAAACCTTAGTAACAGTTGCATTTTATGGAATGAGCTATCCATTAACATGAAGAGACACTGGAGAGGGCAAAAACTAATGCTGGTGCAAGTTAGTTAAAATAAATACCAAAGAAATATCCTGTACATGTGGCTCGAACAAAATTCTTTATTAAGAAAAAAAAATTTGACTGGTAAACATTAAGTGACACCTTTGGCATGTCCTAAAGTCTTCAATTTCGTGAGTGGAAAAATGATTTCCCCTTCAGACAACAAAAATATATATATGTAATGCCATTAATAAGTGCATCATGTCATGTCTTAATAACCATTCTCACATAATTAGAACAAACCATGCAGACACTACAGTTTCAGACCCATCTTAATAGCTACGGAAGACATGAGAAATACACTGATGCACATACAAAAATGTTAGGAAGTAGAACACAAACAATTAAAATAATGGCTTTAATCTTGTTTAAAGAATACAGTACGGAAAATGTGCTTTAATTAAATATACATCAAACCAGTGATGCTGGCTAAGTCAAGGGAAATCGTATGGCAGCTATACAAGTGAGGACATGACAAAATCCCTTTAAAACAAAATTTAAAAAACAAATTAAAAAAAGTTCACAGTGGTTTGTATAAACTGTATGCAAATTATAGCAGTGACATTCCAAATCTCACCAACCCACAAGTGCCCTCTTTATTAATTCAAGATATAAAGCCTTTACAATTTATGCTGATTGTATAAAGATACATGAAGAATGTTCTGGAGTGTACAGTAACGCTGATAGGGAAGCAGTTTAGAAGCTAAAATAGTTTATGTGCTTTCAAATATAAAAGGGGCTGATGGGAAAGTAGTAGTGACTGCAACAGCAAATACAACTCATTAAAAATGCAAAAACAAGAAAGCGCAAACAAAAGAGCCACAAATACCTAGCTAGATGGAACTAACCAGTACACAATACACGATTTAAAAAAAAAAAAGAGATTATATACTATAATACAAGTTTAAACAAAGTCATTTATTTCTTTGCTTGTTTTGTGATCATGCCTCGTGGAGGTGTTACTGGTCTGCTTGCATTAGGCTTCTTTTTCTCAGCAGGTTTCAGGATCTGAAAGAAAGGAAAAGTGTACTGGGATGTTGAACGGCATAATGTTATTTTCCTTGTTGCTAAAAGTTACCGAAACAAAGTTAAAATTTAAATTAAAAAAAAAACAACAAAAAAAACAAAACAAAAAACTAGTAATTGAATCATTATTTATGGGCCATTGTGAAGGATGAGTGAAAGAAAGATTAAATGATCATTACATATACATAATAAAGCATCTTAGCTTGTGAAAATGCTGGCATCTGATATTCTGCAGTGGATGTCTATTTCAATTCTAGTGTCTCAAACTCAGCCAGGTAAATAGATCCCACATAGAAAAAGTATAAATTGCTGGGTCAAATAGCCTTTCACCCTCTGCAAATTTCCTGTTCCACCAAAAGCCACTGCTTACTTACCGGTACACCACACATCTTCAGACTGCTCTCTGCTGCCCCGGGAATGTCTGAAGTTTTAAGGGCCCTTTAAGGGCCACATATGACAGCCTTAGGAGCCACTTGTTTGAGACTCCAATCTACTGTGTTACTTTGCCATATTGTAATTATTTTTCTTATACATGATACATTTTCATGTACATGATGCATGTAGCCATGCTAGACCATTAACAAACAAATGTTGTGTTCATGTTCCAGTCAAACCACTCCTGAAGTGTCAGAACAGTTAGAAACACACAGTTTTTAAACACACTGCTGTCATAGGGAGAAGCAGCAAAGTACAGGAAAAAAAGATGCTAAGTTGGCAAGCGTAATGAGCAGTTTCCACAACTGGTGCACCACTTCCAGATCTTGGAAATTACAAGGTTGGGGAAAGTGCAAACCCCAAAGTCCCATATACCCACTGATACACCACTAAGAAAAAGCAAGTGAAACTGAAACTTTACTGATAAGATAATCTGTTAATGGTACCTCACATACCTGGAAGGAACACATTAAGGTCTCATCTACACTCATCATTGCCCCAGCATTGTCAAATTCTCCACAATAATTTGGGGCAGAGAAAAGAGTGACCAACTGCCTCTTTGCAAAAAATTCATAGCCATCTTCCACCACCTAGAAAAGAAGCATTCATTAATGAGAGAAAAAACACCTTACAGATTCCATTAAAGGGTTTCTAACAAAAAATAAATAAAAACAGATCTGCAATGCTTATAGCTCCAAACTGAAAGTGATACCCGCCACCCCCAAGTTGTGTAAAAGTGGGCTAGTTTATGTGCAATAGGTGAAGATGTTCCATGTAGTTTTATACCTACTATAAAGATAATCTACCAAAAATTCTGAAAGGAATGGAAATGTATTCTTACTAAAAAAAAAAGATTTTCTTTCACTTTGAACTTCGAGGGCCCTAAAAGGGACACAAGAACACAATGGGACTGGGTGGGAGCCTATTTATTCAGATAAAAGATTACATAAATATATAAATAAAAATCAATCAGAAATTAAACCTTAAAAAAACAAAACAAAAAAAAACAAACAGCTACGTGGGATTCTGAAAAACTTTTCTGTTGTGCTGCAATATAATTTACATATCAGGAACCACATACACTTAAGAAACTATTTTGCCCTGCAGGAGACCCTAAGTGCTAGGAAAAAAAAGAAAACAAAAACACACTATTTTGGCTCTTTCCCAGCAGTCCGTTCCCTGTCCACATGCAACACACCATAGGGAAGCAATTGCATAAACCCAGGACATGCAGTGCATTTACTCCTTCTAAATGAAAGCAGTTTGCCAGCCATTATTCCTGATGCAGGAATTTGCAGGAAGGAACTAACTTCAATGAATGCATTATAGTAGAGAACATAAACTAAAAGTTTTCTGTAATTGCATAAAGCAAATTGGAACAGTGAGCTTCCTAGAAACTGTTCTAGCTGTTTCCAGAATTCATTTTTCTGTGCCTATTCCTTACTAAATTAGCACTGGAAAGTTTATAGCAGGTGTTTCAACACAAGGGCAAGCAATTACTATATATAGCATATCAAATGGATTTTACATCATACACTTAGAAGCCAGTGGTTTAAAGAAAGGTTTTCCACCTTTCAAAAAAATAAATAAAATAATATTAATATACCTGATGTGCTCTGCAAATAAGATCCAGATCGTGTTTGTGAAGAAACTTTGCAACAACTTCTGCTCCAAAAGTAAATGATACCCCTCTGTCATTTTCACCCCATCCTAGGACATCTTTATCAGGGTCAGACCAAAGCAAGTCACATAAAAGACCCTGATCAGGAACATCAGTGGGTCTCATTATCCTTCTGATTTGTTCCATTGACTGAAGGTCTGGTGATAAGCCTACAAATAAAAAGATATCAATGAGTTATTGTGTAAACATTTATAAGCACTTGAAGTGGATTTATATTTGGACAAAGCAGATTTGAGAAATATGGACAAAATACATTCTATTTTGCAATATTATACACAATACACAAGTAGTATATAATAAAAGGCTTTAAAAAACAAATAAAAACAAAACACAAAACTATATTACTCTAACAGTACATTGTGGTTGAGTGGGTCACACATGGAGGGCAATAACCTGCACATAGGGCCTGGGTAGGGGAACTGACAATCTGCAAGTGTTGCAGTTTACATGAACTGAGGGAAGATTTTGGTGCTGGTAGACAAGAGCAGCCACATGAAACAAATTTAACAAGATGTTATAAAATGTCAGACAAACTTGACTCCATTTGAAGCCGATAGTGAGCTCCCCACACTAATATGGTACCCTCATCGTAACAGAGTGTGAGCGTGTGTAGGACCATAATAAAAAAAACAAAAAAAAAAAAAAAAAAACAAGCAACAATACATTCTGGAGTTTGCCTCCAAGTTTCAGTAACTGCCAGCAGTTAAACAGCATCCACCAGTCAAAGCATATAAATCTCGATGGATACAGGTTTTGCTTACTTAAAATTATAAAACAAACTAAGGGGCCAACTAAATGTGCCATTAAACAAGATGAATTTATACATTTCTACAGAGACCTCCTTAAAATTCATGTAAGATATAGCCATAATGGCAAAATAATTTTGAAATTTGGCACTTCTGAGAGAAGGAACAAAAATGGTCTCTGCAACATCCACACAGCACCCACAGTCACAAGAGCCAAAACTTTCCTGATGAACAGTGAACTAACAGATCAAGGTTGGACCAATCAATCCTGCACCTAGGAGCTCCTGCCCTTCTACCGAATTAAATGACTTGGTATTTAATCAAGGGTATACATAGTTATATACATAAAAGACAATTACTTGCAATATTTATGGATTAATTAACATTTAATTCTTGTGAAATCCCAAAAATTTCTAGAAAACTGAAACGGTTTAACAGTTCACTAGACACACACGGTTAAAACTTGGTATTTTTTTTACAGCACAGAGACGAGGACTGCTCAATCCCTAAAGTGTACGACAACCAGCCATTAGAGATGTAGAAACAAAGGGGTTCTTAGGATTATGGACCCAATCCAAAGCAGCATAAGAAGCATGTATCTCCAGCACTCCCGTAGTTAAAATCAAAAGGCTTTATTGTAGCACAGTAAAATCAGGATTCAAATAATCAAAAAGTAAAAACAAACAGCAAGCACCCCCTGTGTGCAGGGGGTGCCTGCTTTTTGATTGTTTGAATCCTGTTTTTACTATGCTACAATAAAGCCTTTTGATTTTAACTACGGGAGTGCTAGAGATACATGCCTCTTATGCTGCTTTGGTATTTTTTACCCTGAAAAAGGAGTACATAGAAGTAATTCAATTAGTTATCCAAGAAGTGGTTTTCCAACAGAATACAGCGAATGAATGACAGATTTTAAGGAAAATAACTACCAGCTATAAATGTAAAGTAAAGGTACTGTATGTACCATCATTATGTACAGATTGACACCTGGAAAATGAATGGTCATGGCTCCCTACCTGGACTGGTTTATACTATTTTGCACAGAAGAAAAAATAATTTCATACTATATTACAGTGTGATTGCTGGAGGTACCACTTTCACTAGCCAAACTATTTTCCTTTATGACAAACCAACGGGAATTGGTTTTCAGTAATATATTTTATGTATAGAAGACAGCAAACCCAGCCTCCCGTTAAAACAAATGAATTTAGAGATTAAACTGAACTTGGTTATAAAATCATGGTTCATTTGCAAAAATTAAGACAGGAAAAAAAAAAAAAAAACAAAAACAAAAACAAAAAAAAAAAACACAAAACCTTGAGCTATGTAGGATAAACCTCTCATTAATTTGGTTGTGGAAATTACAATTCAGACCCAAAGGCATTTCATCATGATTTGAGGAGCACATTTATACTGGCAAATAGTACTGGAACTGGCAGCAGCCCTCGTAATGAGGACGGAAATTTTTACCATCAGAATAGGATTCATTTTTGACTACAGAAGTGATGCACTTCCTGCACATGCACAAAATTGTACTGTACAGATTATTATTGAAAATCTGTAGTGTTCATAAAATGAACAAGTACTATTTTTGCCTCAGAATTCACTAATTACTATACTGACAAATAGAAGTTCTGAATTTAAATAAAGGATTAGAAGAGATAGATTACACAAACATACCTCCATGACAGCAAAATATCTTCTCATCAACTATAGCAGCTATTGGCAAACAATTGAAGCAGTCTGTAAAGGTTTTCCATAGTTTGATGTTATACCGTCTTTTACCTATGGATGAAAAAGTGAATTAAATTAAACAAAGTCTATTTGGCAAAATGAATGGGTGGGTGAATACAAAATGCAGATCCCCAAACTATGCATTAACTTCAAACTAATCAATTAGGAATATGTATAAGATTACCACTTCATAAAGAGACAGATGCTAATTTTGCTAGGTTTCACTCAGTTTTTCCATTTAAAGTGCATCTGTCACCTCAAAACTAATACTAATTTAGGTTCTACTAATGAAATAAATGTTTTTGTAAATATATATGTTTTTTTTTTTTTTAATGTACCTTTATACAGCATTTCTCTCTGTCATCTTCCGTGTCAGCCTGACTTTTCTTTCTGGAGTCAGGTTGGGCGGGGCTAAATGATGATTGACATAGCTGCTCCAATCAGATTCCTTAAATCCAATCTAGCAGGGATCTGACTGGAGGAGCTATAATGTCAATCATTTAGCCCCGCCCAACAACTGAAAGAAAAGTCGGGCTGACAGGGAAGAGGACAGAGAGAAACGCTGTATAAGAGGTACATTTAAAAAAAAAAAAAATAATACATATATATTTACAAAAACGTTTATTTCATTAGTACAACCCAAATTAGTATTAGAGTTTTGAGGTGACGAGTACACTTTAAAGTATGAACAGAAAAACAGCCACAAACTAGTAAAGTTTTTGTGAACAAAAGTACTTACACTCATCATAAAATCCATAGATTCTGTTAATGCTGGCACACTCATGATTGCCTCTTAGCAGAAAAAAGTTCTCTGGATACTTAATTTTGTATGCCAAAAGGAGACAGATTGTTTCTAAAGACTGTTTCCCTCGGTCTACATAGTCCCCTAAAAATAAGTAGTTGCTTTCAGGTGGGAAGCCACCATATTCAAATAGCCGAAGTAGATCATAATATTGCCCATGAATATCACCTAGAGAGAGAGAAAGAAAAAAGGAATATATTGTCAGTACTTCTGGAAAGCCACGGGTAGACTTCTTCTGTCACTTTTGGATACTAAAGTTACCTAGGAGTTTTTAGAATTCTTCAAACTATTGGCAGTTTAGTAGACAAAACGTAATATTTCACCCCTGCAGAATTAAATACTGATTTTAGCACAAAAAAAAAAAAAAAAAAAAAAAAAAAAAAAAAAAAAAAAAAAAAAAAAAAAAAAAAAAAAAGCCTAGAATTTTTCTTTAGTAGTTTAAAGATCTAAAACACAACTCTAGTTTTTAGTAATACTGTGTCAAAGGAAATGTACTTTACTATACACTACTGTTTGCAATCAGGGATGTACAGTTTTGAAAAAGTTGAAATCTGAAGGCATGTGGTATATCTGCAATAAAAAATCCTTTTCATTTTAATTAGGTTTTGTTTGTGAAAGCCACTTGCAAATAACGCATTGTAAGAATACCAAACAAGTTTTAATATTTGAACATTCCTCTAAAAACAAGAGATTCTAGACATTTGCACTTGTACCTAAACCTGGGATATTATGAAAGTTAGTATGGCATAAAAATATTTACCACATATTTTAAGTGGTGCTTCAAGCTCAAGTAAAATTGGCTGGCTGAGGAAAATTTCACGAGACTTTAAGCAGAGTCCTCTAATTTCATTCTCTTGAAGTTGTACATTTTTTCCAGGCTTTGATCCTCTTACTGGAAGAAGAAAAAGGAAAAGAAAAAAAAAAAAAATTGGTTTTTATTTTTAACTGAAAACTAAACACAAAAAATATGTGCATGGTAAGGCAGAGAAAAGTTACCAGGATATGGATAGGTCAAACATACATAAGGAATGACTTCTTTAACATCTTACAAACATAAGGCTTATTCCTACATATGGCCAGAGTAAATGTTAGAATTGATGGCACAATTCCCCTCACTGATGCAACTAGATCTGAAAGACCAATATCATATGGCATAAATGATATAAATACTTATAACTGCAGGAATTTATATAAATCATTTATCAGAGACATAACACAAAATCACAACTACAAAACAAATCCAAAGACAACTGAATAATTGAATGTTGACAAAAAGGGGAAAAAGGTTTATTTTCATTATATAAAGAAAAATGAAAAACAAATCTATGTAACCAAAGTTAAAGTTCAAATTAAAGACCATTTGTTTATGTAACAAAGGTTGGAAAAATCTAAAATTTCAAATCAAAAAAATTAAATCATTTATGTATTACTGTACATGCCACATGCGGGCATTTATATAACTTCGTCAATATATTTTGACTATAATATTGCTATACTTACATTTGTATCTATACGTACATTTCTGCAAAGCACACCATCAGGGACTGAACCTTTTTGGCAATCGAGTGCCGAAAAGGAACATCACTCACCAGTGCCTTCCCCTGAAGTGCTAGTGCTGGTGAGTTACATCATTGTGCCTGCTTCATGGGAGGAGCTCTGATGGAGCCACGGCAGGCTATCCTATCGTCAATCGCACCTTCAGTGTGGGCCTCAGATCAAACCTGAAAACCATCAGGTTGGGTCCGCGGCCTGCACAGAAGAAGAGCTCACTCACTGGGTGGATTAAGGTAAGCAGTGGTGGCGACTGCATGTGTTCCCTCTCTGGGCATAGGTTTACCACCGCTGCACTATGTAATATGTTCTCTTGTGGTTTCACTTATATGTACTATATTTGTATAAGGTACTTTATGGTTACCATCCTCTGTATTACTTTAATCCCTTGTAACCTCTCCCCTGATTGAAACACAAAAATTGTTAGGTGGAGCCTTTTCTTTAAATTGGAGTAACCTGTATTACACTTGAGAAAGGACCTATGTAGCCCGAAACACATAGTGACATACAAAATACAAAACTTGGAATATTTCCACACCAAATTCTATTGGAATCCAGAAAACTGTGGTGTTTGCAGAACACTTGGAAAAGCATGAGCTACAAAAACCAATATAACAAACTTTTGTAATTCAAATTAGATGGTAACCTTTTATTTAACAATATGGGCACTTATCTGATGACCTTACTTTAATATCCTCAGATTACAGTAGATGGTTGGAAAATCCTTCTACACAAATTACTATTTGGATCTTGCCTACAAGCATTTGGTATGTAAAACGAACATCATATTTTCCTGGTGCCTCAAGCATCAGCAAAAAGTTGTCCCAATACAATGAGAGGTTTTCCCCATAAATTCTCTGCTGTGAAAGTACAGATTGTATGAAAAGCTTGAAATCATGTGCCGAGTTTATATTAAACACAAAGACAAAAGACGCCACACTGGATACCACCAGCGTGGTATGGTGCAATCTCCCAAAAGCAGTAAACAAACCTAAGAAGAAATAGCGAAGGATAGAGGCACAGATTCTTACTATATAGAACAAGCTCCCAATACTACCTGATAGGGTATATGTATACAGCAGCAAATCACCAAGTGACAGAAGTGCAGACAAAACCAAAATCTTTCATAATGAACCAGTACTCATACACCAAGTAAAATTAAATATAAAAAAAAAAAAAAAAAAATCTCAATATAAATGCCCGCTGTTTTTCCATTTATTCAGGTGTCTCCATATCTTTGTACCAGCCTGTAGAACATGTCAAGATATCCACAGAATTATGTACATATTCAATTTATACATAGATGGAGGTACACAGAGAAACAAGTCGTTAATAGTGTACAAAAACAAGATATGAACAACCCAACAAAGTTAAAAAGAAAAAATTGCTGGCAAAACAAAAATAGTCACAAACTGCTGTGGTATCAATGTCAACACTATTATTTTACGCGTCAAACTTTTAGCATGACACCTGGTGTGGTTCCAATTTTAAGCTCAATGCTCATCCTGTTGCTACCTTGCAAGTAGAATTTTACATATACAAGTTTATTAATAAATCCACGTTGCACACACCTCACTTTTCCACATGCTTAATAAACTGGCAATATAAGGCAAACAAATATCCTCAAAGTTCTAAGTCAAATGGTCTAGGATTCAGGCACTGTTGCATGATTCCCCAATGCTCATTTATCACCTTAGTAAAGCATCAATGTCATACATAAGGAACGTACAGCATCATACATAAGGAATGGCTGACTAATAGTGAAATCAATCGCTATATCCACTTATAATTTAGCTGAACTTGTGGTGGCTTAATATGTATATGCATATTCACTGACTAAATGTCATCTAGAAAACAGTGGTTTGTAAAAGTGTTAAAGCCATAAAATTATGTATTTTTTATATATATATATATATATATATATATATATATATATATATATATATATATATATATATATATATATATATATTTTAAGTGACTGAGCAAGTGTGGATTGCATATGTATTCAGCCACCTATACTCCAATTCCCCTAATTAGTAAATATAGTGTATGTAACAATAGGTTTATTGGTGAACAAACTACATCATGAAAACCAAGGAACAAACCAGACAGCTCAGGGATAAAGCTGGCAAAGTGTATTGCAGGGTTAGGTTAAAAAAGTAGCCCAAGCTCTGAACAGCTCAAGGAGCAGTGTTTAATCCATTATCTGTAAATGGAAGGAGTATGGCACAACTGATAACCTACTAAGATATGGCAGTCCACATAAACTGACAGAGCATCAGAACACTAATTAGAGAAGTAGCCAAGAGGCCCCATGTCACTTCAGAGGAGCTACACAGATCAGGTGGGAGAATATGGCCACAGAACAACTATTAGTAGTGTACTCCACAAATCTGGCCTTCATGGAAGTATGCCAAAAAAGCCATAAGAAGTCCAATTTGCAGTTTGAAAAAGGGGACACAGCAAGCAAGAAGGTGCTCTGGCCAGATAAGACCAATTTTAAACTTTTTGGCCTAAATGCCAAACACTATGTGTGGAGGAAAACCAACACCACAAATCACCCTTAATATACTATGATGGCAGCAAATTGCTGTGGAGATTTTTTTGATTCAGCAGGGACTGGGATATTGGGCAATCCTGGAAAACTTATTAGATGATTATAATACACAAATACTTGCTACTTTGTGTTGCACAAACACCTAAAATATCAATTAAATACATTTAGTTTGTATCTGTGACATTTCAAAATGAGGAAAAGTTCAATGGGTATGAATACTTTTGAATACCACTGTACATCTTGCAGCACATATCACACTTCAGCCACACAAAGCGTCACCTCAAATCAGCATTTCTGAAGCTCCTAAGCCAGCTATTTGTCCACTTATCCATTGCAGTAGCCACTGCAAGATCCCAGATCACTAGACACTAGACACAGCCATCATTAGACACAAGAGAGTGACTGACTCTCCTCTCTAGTGGTAGATGTATATCAGCCGACAACCCATCAGTATTAAGTGCACCCATCCTGTTTTCTCTTCTTTGGAGTTTATGCCAAACTTATATTAGTTGTGCAGCAGGAGGTAATGTCACATGTGGCTGGCATGCAAGCAGCAGTTCCAACTGCTAAGGCCATCCTTTACCTGTATAGTTGAATAAGAAAACTCCAATCACTGATCGTAAAATGATAAAATGCCAGGAAAATTCAAATTTATGAATGGAGTGATTACAATTTTACAGCTTAGTACACAATTTTTTGGCTGATTAAAGCAATCAATTCACAATGCAAAAGACAACTGAGGGTTTATTCAAGTGATAATTATTTAACTAATTGGTGCATGTGTGGAAAGCAAACACACCTATTTGTTCAACAATAACTTTGAATAAATCCTCATTCTGCTTTTGCATTGGTAATTACAGAAAAGTGATCTGATTGCTTTGTTTTGCACATATTTTAACATCTTGGGCTTTTAACTGTAAAAATTTATGAATATGCTTAATGGTACAATAGCTATGACCTTCACTACTCCATATTTTTTTCAAGGCCTATTTTGCATATGTAACTCTGATGCATCTATTTTGTTATCTTTATAATTTTTCATCTATGGAAGTTTCACACTACCCTATCTAGTTTGTTAGAGCCCATATACCACATAACACAATCAGAAGCCTTTGCATTTGAATTTGTATCCCATAGAGCAGGGTTCCCAAACTTGTTACACCTGGGACCAGTTCACGGTCCCTCAGACCAACGGAGGGCCGGACTTTAAAAAAACTATGAAAATCCCTACGCACACTGCACATATCTTATTTTAAAGGACACAAAGTAAAAAAATAAAAAAGACAAGTGTTAAAATACTTACCTTATACTGAGCCGATTGATTACAGTCACAGCATGAGCTGTTCTATAATTAGCCGGCTCCCAATGCTTCCCCCGATGCCTCCTGCACAACGCTGGCTGACATAGAAGGCCTTTTTAACAAGCACATAATGTGTGAAGCAGGATTCAAAATAAACACCAAAAAATGCCCAGTTTAAGTTTGTTTGTTTTTTGTTTGCTTTTTACCGCCATGTCAGTCCTTCAAATGGAACGTAAACCTTAAAAAAACATAAGCTATAAATGTAACCAATGCATAGTTCTCATTGTACTGGCTGAAAGGTGCACCAGTTCAATAAATGGAGAGCTTTTTGCCTCTAAACTTGCACCTGCAGCTACACATCTTTATAATCCGGGTGTACCTTGTTCTCTGGGTCTGGGCCCTTGCACACACAGTACTTTATATTTTAGGACCGAGGCAAAATAGGTCTGACAGTTGTGAACTTTCATGCAAGTCTTACTTTTAATGAAAAAAAAAAAAAACCGTATCAAGAGTTGTGCTACTGTAATTAACCATTTTTTTAACCAAGATAAAGGAAAAACCCTAACAGCAAACAAATACACCCCCATGCGGTAGAGCTGGTTACTAATGAGTTATGATTTAATACTATATTAGTCTACTTGCAGTCATGCAAGTTCTTTTTCCAACAGATCTGAATTATGGGAATTTTATATTGTTCTTGTATATTAATGCCCTTGAAGCATACTTCTGATGTAAAATTGCTTCTGTACATGCTCAACTCTAAGTTTGAACAGGAAGCATGAAGTCAAGAGGATCATAGCACTTAGCAGGGCAGATGACAGTTTTGCACGTACAAGCAAGAGGCAGAGCTGGAGCATAAACAGATCATTAATTATTTCCCCTCTTCCCCCTTAAGAAAACACCCCTAAAGAAAATGAGCTTACTTACCCTTTAAAGTACACTTGTCACCTCAAAACTCTAATACTAATTTAGGTTGTACTAATGAAATAGATGTTTTTGTAAACATATACAGTGGTGTGAAAAAGTATTTGCCCCCTTCCTCATTTCCTGTTTTTTTGCATGTTTGTCACACTTAAGTGTTTCGGAAAATCAAACCGATTTAAACAATAGTCAAGGACAACACAAGTAACACAAAATGCAGTTTGTAAATGAAGGTGTTTATTATTAAAGGAGAAAAAAAAATATAAACCATCATGGCCCT
>WMED01003898.1:7768-21467 GCA_019650415.1 Pipa parva
AATAGATGAGTTTTTGAGAGATCCTTACTCCCTTTATCGAGTCGCTATCAATACTGAGTTCAGTTAGGAAGATACTTTACCAGCAGTCGTAAATATTGCCGGGAGTCCAGCTAGAATGAACAAGGGGGGTTGGTTTGTTATAGAGAAACTCTCAGTATAAAAGTAAACATAAATAAGTGCATAATTATCCATAATATAAAGGTATGATAGTGAAATCGAGAAACAGGCAAAGAAAAAAAAAAACATACTAATATAAACAAATTATTGCAGCATAAAGCAATCAGGTGCCATAAATACTGTTAGGAATTAATTAAAGCTGACAAATGGGGGATGGAGGAAGGGGGGTAGGGGGTGGAGTGGAATTCTGCGTTAGGAGGTGAGATGATCACAACTTGAAAACACACACAGAAAACTGCATACTTTACCATTATATAAAGTTTTGACAGTGAGACAGAAAATCAAGATCAATATTGAGTCCTGTATTTTTGGTATTTGAAATGCATTATTCTTGTGTGTTTCTAAAGTTCCCTTTGAGTGTTCTGATTTTTAATTGAGTGATTGTTTAGGTTGAAATGGATTCCAAATGGAGTGCATGGTTCTTCATTGTTAGGAGGGTGAATGGATTGTGATTCCACATCCATAGTGACAATATAATGTTGTCTCGAAGATCTCTGATTTGTTGAAGTTTATTAAGAAAGTTTGTGCTATCTTGAATTATGTTGTTGGTATTGATGACAAGGGGTTTTAGGATATTTTCTACTAGGCCATATAATTATTCAGTGAGGGTGTCCATACCGGTAATGATAGGTCTGCCTGCGTTGCCTTGTTTGTGAGTTATAGGAAGCATTTAAAATGTTCCAGTGCTGGGATTTGTGTGTATAAGTTTTTGCAGCTCCTGTAGTATGTCCTTTGAGAAAGTTTTGAGCAGACTTTTTAGGTTTGGTGTATGGACTTTTGTAGCATCTTCCTTAAGTTCTTGGTAATATGTATGGTCTGACAGTTGTCTACTGCCTTCTTGTATGTATTTTACTGTGTCTATAATTACCACTGCACCTCCTTTATCTGATGGTTTTATGGTGATATTTTGATTGTTTTTCAATTCTTTAATTGCCATTCTTTCCAGGGGAGAGAGATTATATCTTGTTTTGTCCTGTGATTTTAGCATTGCTGCAGTACGCATCCTAAGGGTGAAATTTATTAAAATCTTAAATATTACTGAATTCACAATATCGAACTATTTTTACCGATATCGCAATATTGGTAATATTGACATCGTGATATTGCAATTTTGAGGATATTGCGATATCGAATTTTCCAGCGATATCATGGATCTTTGCCATTGAAATCAATGGTTTAAACATTTCGTTCGAATCGGCAATATCGATATAGGTAAAAATTGTTCGATATCGCAATTTGCGATTTTAATAAATTTCACCCAATATAGGTGTCAAGTTTGATATATTAGGATAGGGTGGTCGTATAACTAAACTGACTGTTAGTCCAATAAAAAAGGCATCACTGAATATTGCAATACTCATCTTCATATATATATATATATATATATATATATATATATATATAAATATATATATATAAAATATGCGCAGTATGGTAACGTGATGCCTGTTACTAAGGCTGGGAAAAGTATTCCCCAATCTATAAATATTAGTGTGTAGGCTAGGTCTTTATTCCCAGGTTTAGTTCTAGGCGGGGAATCAGAGAATGGGGAGGTGGGGAGAAAGATCCCTGTAGAGCAGCGGTTCTCAACCTGTGGGTCGCGAGGCCATCCTACTAGGGTCAAGAACCGTGCCAACACCCGGAAGCGCCCGCAGGAACCCTTCTTATAAGGGTTCCTGTGGGTGACGTCGTCCAAAAATGTCACCACGTGACGCGCGACATGATGATGTTCGGCCGAAACGTCATCATGAGCGGCGCGGTGACGTCAGCGTGTGATGGCGTGGTGATGTCAGCGGGGGTCGTGGTCTCACAAAGGTTGAGAACTGCTGCTGTAGAGAGTTGAGGGCAGTAAGGCCTCTACACTAGACGACCACCAAAGAAAGTTCCCCCTCTACTAGAAAAGGGTAGGAATCCCTCCTAGGATCTCAGCAAAGAAAAGGACCTTGGGGTATATCCTTGTAAGACTGGAGGTGCCTGGACACCCCAGGGTGAAAAAGACCCAGACATTGTCGGATCACATAACAGCAAATTGAACCCATATATGTTTATGTCCAGAGGTTGGAACGCCCATACTGAGGGGTGAGAGCAGCTCCTGAATCCTGTTGTGCATCAGAGGGTGTAACTATACACTGTATGTATATTGTGTATTAAGCAGCATGTCTAGCTAAAGTAACTGATGTATGAAGATTCAAATGTTTGTATATGTAAATAAAGAGTTCCTGTTATTTATGAAGAATCTATAAGGCGCCCATTATTGTAAGTAAAAGGCTGAGGCACTACTCCAAATGTAAGCAAGTCTTATGATCCTGGGGTGACTGAGTGAACTGTGGATTAATTTCCCCAAGTGGATACAAGTGAACACCATAAGAGGTAAAAATAGCATTACATTCGTATAGCAAATCCTCTTTGAGAGGAAAATTCTCTGATTGATAAATATTCCTTATTATGACTATACACAGATAAAAGTAGCAAACTAAATGTAGTTCTGCTTGTAGATATTGTTCCTCCTACTTTTGGCTGAAAATGTAGCCTTGGTCACACATTGTGCCATTACCGTAACGGTTTGCTGTAATGCAATTATTTCTCTGATAAACTTAGTATCTTAAGGTAAAGTTCTCAGTATTTCTTTGAATTATTCTCTGCACAGTGACATTATGTATAACCTTTTTTTCTTAAGGATCAAATTAATACTTTCCAACCCGTAGTGAAGAATTACACTTTTCCAGAAAGTAGATCATAAAATAAAAGCCAGACAATATGAAATAAGCTGACATGTTATAATTTTGGTTGAAAAAAGGTCTCATCTCTTCATCTCTCCGGGATGGTTTATGTTAAAAAAAAAATTCTATATTTCTAGGGAAAGAAAAGAATAAAATAAACCTAAATACATAGTAAAACTTTTTTTTTCTGATAATTAGCACATGTGGGTGATATTTACTAAGTATTTTGCCGATTTCTACATTTACTAAGCCCTCTCCAACTTTTTTTCAACTTAAACATGTGTTAGCCTGGTTGAGGGTGATGAAAACCCATTATTCCCTATGGAAATGGGGCAGTAAAATCTTTTTAAATCCCTGCCGGAAATATGTTGATATTAAAGGGCTATATTGAAAGTAATGTAAATTGTAGTGGTATTAACGCATCGTTATTTATCTATATATTTTTTTCAGCATTTAATAAATTAAGGGAAAAGCAAAAAGCAACAGTAAGTAAGATGACTGCAATGATTTAAATTCACAGTTATATATTTAAAGAGACACTCTTGCTTGCATCGCTGTCACTTGGCCAGGTTATTCACGTGGAGGGAGCCTATGGGCTAATTATATTAATAAACAAAACAGTCTAGTGTTCTAATTGTCCCTCTCACACATACTCATATACCAATAAAAGAGATGAAAACCTAAAAGTTGATTGTATTTTTCTATAGTGCCATTTAATATTCTGTAATATAAAGAGATCCATTTTGTATTCCTAGCTAACCAATTGAAACCTTTCCTCTGTGCTACATTACAGGTAAAAAAATGCCAAATTACTAATATAATTAGTGTACCTACTGAAGAATCTGATGGCTTTACTAGCACAAGATGAGTGAGGGAACAGAGATAAACCATGTAATTACAATGCTTTTCCCACCAGTATATTTCTGTGTATATTTTTATTTATAAAGTACCCCACTAGGTTACAGAGTGTTAAGCAATTTATCAATAAAATTATAATACTGTCACGAGTGGCTCCTGCCACCTCTCGAGTCGCAGCAGTGTAAGTGTGGCTCGTGCACGGCGCCTATCTGCGTGCATGAGCCTCATCAGCATAGTTCTTCTGTGTTAACTGGCAGCGTGCATGCTGCTAGCTCGCTCCTCTGACAATGCACTGACATGCACGTCAGGAGCTCTCCCATTGTGCTAAGTGTGGAGGGAGATTTAAATTTTGTTTACTCGGGAACTCTGTGCCTGAGCTTCATGCTACCTACAGACTGTATAGTATTGCTCTCTTAGTAAGCCTACTATTTGTTTCCTTCCTGACCCTTCCTTCTGGATTTCAGCTCCTATTTGCTGTTTATTAAAGAGACAGTCCCTCTGTCTTACTGTTGAGGGCCTTATCCTCTCTGTCTACAAACTTATGGGTGTGAACTCAAGGGTCTCAACCTTGGGGGTCCCTTTCTACTAAGCATAGTACCCCCTTGCGAGGGTTAAAGATGAAGACCAGAGGCCTCTTAGACTCCACGACTCTTAGTTAACCTTTGCCAAACCCCACAGGGGTACAGAGGATCTACACCCATTCTGTGACAAATACAGACATTGGAGATGTGCTCAGTATAATTCAGCTGAAGTAAATTACAAACATAGAATCATGAAGGTACATAACTCTTCAATTGTCAGGCAGTGACTGAAACAAGAGTATGTACAATTCTTGTCCTGTAGTGCTTACATTCTAAATGGTAAGGAGACTCACATGCACATATAGAAGGGTAAATAAGTGCAGTAAACAAAGTGCTAGGTCATGAGCTTATAAGTGACTTTTTTATAATGATACACATAGATAACAGGGCATAGAAGTAATCCCTGAAACAGCCGTGAAATTGTGAATCTTTCTGAGGCAGTTATACTGCTCTGTCAGAATAGAGATAATCAATCTGGAGATACTGTACCTTTTTTCTTTTAAGAAGGCTGCTGATTATAAACTGGGCAATCAGCAGGTACTTGGATCCTACTTGGGAGTAGCTTTATGTTTTCTTTGTCAGGAAATAACAAAAAAGAAAGACTTCTATGCCCAGCTAGCAGAAAGCACCTTAAAGGACCAGTATCCCAAGAAAAAAAGGAAATGACTATTTGGATCAGCATGCAAATGCTTTTATGCAGTACTTGTAAAGTTTTCACCATTACAGTTTGTCACGATTGCAGGGTTGTGAACCGTCAGTACATTTACTGAGAATTTTTAAAAATAAGGCTGAAGTTTTATGTCAGTGAGAAAAAAGTGCAGGTCAGATAAAATATAAGCCTGTCTTGGAACCATTGTCAACATATTCATATATGTCATAATTGTATTGCACTGATAATCAAAAACTTGCTATTCTTTAAGCGGCAGATTCCCTTACCAAAAATGTGAACAGCTTCAGGCACTGTTTCTTGCGTAGTGTGGCTTAGTCGGTGGAACAATAGCAGGCACCTAGTTTTACGTAACAATGCAGAATAATGTGTAGTTGTAATGATGGGGAGGGTAACTCCCATGGAGAAGGAGGAAGCAGCTGGAGAGAGGTTCAGTAGTGAACAGATCCTAGGGCGCAGAGTCTAAGATACCCCCGGTATTCATCTAGAGCCCCCGCAAGGAGGTTAGGACTTCGCTGCGGAAGGTACCCAGGTCGCGGCCCCTAGGACTGAACAATGACTGAACAAAGCAAGGCAAACGTGGTCAAAGACGGCCAAGGCACTGGTGCAGAGTAAACAGGAACCAGAGGGGAATAATAGACTTTCCCCTTAACAGAATATAACAAGCTACTATGTGCTGTGGCAAGGTAAAGCCCAGAGAGGAACTCTATAATCGGGCACCGGTATAGCTGACAGGCTCCCTTATATAGCTAGAGAGTCTGTCAGCTGATCGCGCCAAATAATTAAAAAGACGCGCTGCCGTGGTGTGCGCGCTTGTGACGTCGGCGCGCACACCCGACGGCCACGAAAAAGCAGAGATGAGGCGCGCCCCGTGCCGCGAGGAGACCGGCGCTGGAGTGGATCGCTCAGGTAAGTGACTTTCCTAACAGTAGTAATGTCAGCCTTTCAATACACAACTAACTTTATTATGTGAATAATACATCCTTTTCTATGTCAGCCTATTCCTGGTTCATGTTGTCATGCAACCTGAGGGAAACAAACACGAACAACTCAGAAATTAAAATGTAACAATTAAGTTGCATCGGAATAACTGCCATACCCAATCCATTAGCAATTTTCTTTATCTGGTGTTGCTGGGTTTTTAAATATAATTTACGACTATTTCTATTTTTCCATAATGTGTATTTTATTATATTTAAAAAGCTATACAGCTGTAAATTATTTTTGAAATAAAAAGATTACAAAATGTGTTTAACGGTATGGATGAGACCAAGAGATTTCCATAATTTAAAGAAAACACATCATTTTTAATTATTCAATGTAGAGAAAATGTGTTTATTATAACAGACTACTTGTTAATTATTATTTAGATAACTAGTCTCCTGTGAGTTAATGCATTTTAAATGAAGATTTTTTTTTCCCCATTTTTACCACAAGTTCCCCAGAATTCCTCTAAACATAAACTTTTTCAGATACCCTAAATATGCTTGATTTCTGATGTATTGACAGTTAAGCGGTTTATAGCAGGAAAGTGCTACAAGCAGCAGTAGCACATATGTAAAATATCAGAACAGCACGCTGTATATATACTGTTCTTCATGTTATAAAATTATCTTTTCAAGCAATTTTTCCCACCCTAAGGGGACAGCTTTTGGGTGTCCCTATAGTGTGCACTGACAGGTAGGGCCAACGGGCGAAATTTAATAAACTTCGAAAAGCCCGATTTCGCTTTACCAAGTTTCTTCCCGTGAGATCTCGTAAGTTTCTCGCAGTAAATATCACAAGATTTTTTTCAAATGACATTTACCAACCGAAACTTTTCAATTTGAGTTTTTCGATTTCATTTTTTGATGAAAACTTAGCCATACTTTACATTGGTAGTATGGCTAGTTTTACATTGAGAAATCGAGATAGAAAAATTCAATAGAAAGTTTCTGACAGTAAACATCGATCAAAAAAATCTTGCGATGTTTACCACGAGAAGCTTCCGAGATCTCACGGGAATACATTTAGAAAAGCGAAATTGGGCTTTTCCGAGTTTATTAAATTAGATGGATAGGCTAAACCATCAATGGTAGCAATGTCTGCACATAATTTATTATATATTAAAATCAAACATGTATATGTATAAAAAATAAGAGTCTACTTTGTCATCATATAAACCTCCTTCTTATTTGTCAGATGATAATTAGCAGGACATTTATAATACCTGAAGAAAAGCATGGACATACTGTGTAAATGTTGTAAGCAGGTCTGTGGGAAGGTTATAGATGGGGTATATGTGCCATTTAGACTCCTGTCAAAAATGGCATAAAATCCTGGGAAAAGCAGAGACTGACAGGTTTAAACTGTCAGTAGTTTTGTTAAACTGGAGTTTGGGCCCAGGGTTTAGGAGTGGCTGAAGAGTTTTGGGTGGGAAGGCCACTCCTATACTCCATCTCTGGGTTTTTCTAAATTAGAGCACCTGTGCAAGGTTTAAAAAGCACAAGTTAGCTAGAGAAAGAGAGTATCTCTCAGTGTGTCTTTAGCTGTGCTGAGGTGTGGTTACTGAAAAGACCTCTGAGACTCCGTGGAGTGAGATTTATGGGAGAAAGTTACATTTTGGGAGAAAAAACTCTGCAAACCAAGGTTAATTTTTTTATGTCATTATTTTGCCAAGTCAGGCTGAATTTCTGTTTATGTTTTGGATTTTCTGTAAATAAAGACAAATTCTTAAGAGAGAACCAGTTGGAAATTCGTTATTGGAAAAGACTACCCCAGCCAAGCGAGTGAAAGCCCTACAATGTATTAATACTAATGTCCATGAGCATAAGTATGCATGTAGTTTTTTATTTATAAGGCACCACTAAGTTATCCAGCGCTGTACAATTGAACAATACAATTATAATACAGACATGGGAGAGTGCTTAACATGGTATTAGTAAAGTGAATTACACACATTAAATCATGCAGATACACCTCTCTATGTGTCAAGAAGTGACTAAAACAAGAGAATAAAGGTCCATACCCTTGTATAGCTTAGAATACAATTTCTTGTGAAATTTGTAAGACTATAAAATAGTATACTAGACTGTGTTACATTTGCAGATAAATGTATCCCACACCTTACAGATATAAAACGAATTATTGTTGGAGTCTTATTCTGAAGGATGTGCTGCATGACTGTGATGAGTCCATAGAATGAATCCATAGAATCATCCATACTCCAATGTTACAGAAATCAGAGATCATGAAGTACAGTAACAAAGTGTACAAGCAGCCTGATATCTACAAAAGCAATTCAAAATATTTCAATAGCACTGAACAGGATTAATCGACTAATAAGAAAACGTCCCTCAGACATAAAAGAAATGTTTAGTGTGTTCCTTCATTAATAATGTAGCATATGGTCAAGGAGCTATCGGGGCAGTTTTGCTTTCCATATCACATCGCCTATTAGTTTCTAAAGTAAGGATTCTGCTTTTTTTTTCCTTATGTTTCAGTGTGATAACTGAAGATAACTAAAGATATCTTATCTAATGGCATTTCAATAATACACCCTGGCTTTTTGCCACTATAAATAAAGGACACCCAATCACCTGTATTGTTAAAAAGCATTAAACAGTTGTGGGGTGTCGGGTAATTTGTCACTTTAATGTATCCCTTTTTGCTGTTGGGAAAGTTTCACATTAATTGTGTTTTCTATCAAGCTGATTCAGCCTGTCTTCTGTACTGTATCATGAACCCTATGATCTTTTCCCTATATGGGATTGTCAACTAAGTAGGATGCTTCTCTTTTATTGGTCTACCTTTGGGTGTTAGTGCTGTTTCTGTACTACTGAGGCCTGATGTGAGACAAATAGGGAAAGGTTCACGGGAACTTAACAATTTTTAAGGATACCTCTAAAGTGTCAGTATAGAATCTACCACATGATATCCGGATTCCAATGAGAAGCAATTATCCACAGTGTCTTTGGAATGAGCATTGGCACTTTCTATGTGCTGAACCATTAAAAGGGTTACATCAAGAGTCGTACCCTTCTTTCTGTGTATGTAAGTCTTCCTCCCATTTAGATTGTAAGCTCTTCAGGGTAGGGACCTCCAACCTCTTGTGTCAACTGCAACCTAGCGCTTAAAGTGAAGTATCCTTCTGATATTATACTTGTATTGTATAATGCACTTTTCCCATGTCTGTATTATATTTGTATTCCTGAACTGTACAGTACTGTGCAAATTTGTGGCACTTTATAAATAAAATTATACATACATACATACATACATCACCTGTAGTAAAATAAATTATGCTTTGTTGTTTATTGAGATTTGATATTGTGATATTTCCTGAATAATCCCAGTCCACCTTTTGTTTAACTAACAATACTTCAATGGTTATTTGTACTTGCACCCTCTGGGGGCTTATTCATGAAAATCTGAACAGTTGTGTAAAGGCCCAAATTCACATTTATTCATCTTCACATATTCAGCAAAATCTGTGAAGTGTAAACTTTGTGACTGATTATGCCACACTACACAAGAGATGGCTACTGATGCCATTGATTCTTTGTTATGGGAATCCGCTGTTTAGTGAATAAGGAGTACAGAATTAGCTACTATTGGAGCAGAGAGACCCAAAGTAATGAAAATTCCCTTTGACAGCCAAATTCTTACTTTAATGAATAAGCCCCTAGTTTGTAATACATGAGACTGAGCCAGGAAAAGCAGTATAGTTGGTGAACTGCTGCATCCATACCACAATATTTAATAACAACCTGTAGATTCCTCAGTAGATTTTCCAGATATACAGATACAGGTGGCTTGATTCAGTATCTCATATAAAGGACCACACCAATTTTTTCAAAGAAATGAATGGTGAACTGTGTACACTGTATACCCTAGATCAGTGTTTTTCAACCTTTTTTCTTCAGAGGAACCCTTTGATGTAATAAAATTTCTGGTGGAACCCCTAGAAACCCGGAAACCCTAGAAATCGTATAACGCGCCTGACGTCATACACATTCTCAAACAGCGGATTCCCATAGCAAATCCGCTACAATTTCTCCATTGTAAAGTCACGACAATTTTCCCATAATAAAGTCGCAACTGCGACAATATTCTCATTATATGGACATGACTGCAACAGTAGCAGCCTATTGCAACTGTCTTTAATTGTCAAATTCACACCTATACGCAACAATTTGGACTTTAGTGAATAACCCCGTCCAGAACGATCTTTTCAAATTTAATAACTTTTGCCCTAAGCCTCAAGTTGCTAATGCTCAACTGACTAATCCTGAACTATGACAGTAGCTTCCTTATACTTAAAGTTAGTAGAGAAACACTTGCGCTTAATGGTTTTGAGCTTCGGCGGTAAAGAAAGGTTTTCAAAGACTTTTTCCCTGATTAGCAGCTTGCTTCTTCGTTGCAAAGGAAGTCAAAAATTCTCTAAACAGGTATGGGAGTACCGTGCTTCCTCTGGGTATAAAGACAGGGAGCAGATAGTGTAGGTCACTTTAATTACAGTCAAAAATGAGGGAGTAGATTCACCTTTATTTTGAGTGTTATTAAAGTGACCTACACTATTTGCTCCCTGTCTTTATACCCAGAGGAAGCGCGGCACTCCAATACCTGTTTAGACAGCTTCCTTATACTCCTTAGCATTGTTGCATTTTTTCCCAATTGCTTTTCCAGTAAAATGCTGTGGCGCACTCGATCCTTTCATTCAAATCAACCTTTTCTTTTTTTAAGTGAAATAATAATAAATGGTAATGCGTTCTCAAAACAACATATAATGGCAATTTATTATGACCAGTCGTCAAGTGTCTGCAATGTTGCTATTTCCTAGGTATACAGATATTATAAGAGTAATTTTGTCTTTAAAGTCTTTTAAATGAACATATTAAAAAAAAAGTGCAGACTGTATTAAAGGTTTGAGGAACTAATCTCTGTGCTCCCCACCAGAAATTATTAGGAGGTCACATCTTTGTGAAATTTGTGCAGACCTTACTCTTGAAAACTCAAAAGCCTAATCAGCACACAAAGTCTATCCTAAAAGATTTGATATTTGTCGAAGTTTCTCCTGCACCTTTGAAAGAAAAGTCAAAAACCCTATGAATTGTATCATCATTAGAGATACTGTAACTATGCTTGACTGAGCTAACTCATGATACCACAATTAAGCTAGTCACACTGTACAAATGATTATACAGTATGTACTAGTGAAGATGTTTCCAGATAATTTACCAACATGTTATAAAATCATTTTAACCAACAGTAATTACAAAAATGTTTATCTAAATATGCCTGTGAGGCCCAACCTACAGCCCGTGGGCCTTAAGCGGCCCTTGAAGCTTCTGCCCACAGTGTAGGAAATTGGCAACAGGGAGGGAGGACCTGGTCAGCTTATCACTGAATGGGATGTCAGTTAATTAATACGCTATTTGCAGTTTCTCACAATTGGGTGGAACGCTTCCCCACATTATTAAGACCCTTACTTCTGGATTCATTATGTGTTGGAATGCATATATGTTCCATTAGTCGGTGCCGGCTGTTGATTTATATGTCCCCCAGGCTGAAAAAGGTTGGGCATCACTGAATTATCCCATCATTTTTCATGACATTTTGCAGTCAACAATTACAACAAGCAACATTCATAGCAAAAACATCAAATTGCTTTAAAAATTTTGTATTATGTTGTACATTTTTAATGTGTTGAAGTGATGTTTTGCCAAGGAGTGCTGATGTGAATACATAAATTTGACTTTTCCATGTATTTATGATGAATTTGCAACAAAGAGCCACCATTACCATTCACCTGAGTGTATTTAGAAATCACTTAACAACAGCTCTCTTTGTCCCACCATAAATAGTGAATATATACAATTTCTAACTCTTAAGTGAAGAATCCCCTTAACCCATAAGTTGGACTTTTACAAAACCTAGATAAAGTG
Organism: Pipa parva; assembly: GCA_019650415.1. Taxonomy (NCBI): domain Eukaryota; kingdom Metazoa; phylum Chordata; class Amphibia; order Anura; family Pipidae; genus Pipa; species Pipa parva. The sequence goes on from WMED01003898.1 coordinate 19,698, forward strand.
AACTTTAAGGAGACCTGCACAAACTCCAGTGGGGTGAAACTTATTAAAAGCGGTAAAATTACCAATATTGAACGGGTTTTTAACGATATTGCAGTATCGGTAACATCAATATCGCGATATCAAAACTTTACCAATATTGCGATATCAAAATTTCAGCCGTTCTGCCAATTAAATCAATGGTTCGGCCAAAATTCGATATAGTGATATCGGTAAAATTCCAATATCGATTATATTGATATCGCGATATTGGTACAATTCCGATATGGATGCTATTGCTTTTAATAAATTTTGCCCTACTAATAGGTCTCTGCAAACACTGTTAAATCTGTTAGTGGAGACAATGTTGCCTTTCACTCTACTACTCAGAGCTATATATCACATTAGCAAGAATGTTCTCCAGACAAGTATTGTTTCCTTTCTTTGTAACTTTATTTTATTTACAAAGAAAATGCTGTAAAACTAGTTTCTAGATCTGAATGCAGATTGCTATGTATATTATTGTATGTTAATGTTAGTGTTTAAGAGTAATGCCTTTGGAGCTTTCTAAGGCCTAATGTTGATGACATGGTAAGTATGTTGAATTCAGCTTATATTTAGACATATCAATTAATTTTATACTGATCATGACATATACATATTTTTCATCACTATTAACAGATATGATTTTTCTGTTTGTTTATCTGTATAGCTATTAAAACCTGTGCTGCCTTATTTTGAAAAAAACATTAGATTAGCTTTGACACAGCTAATTTATTTTCACAAACACTATCACACAGCTTTCCATCTCTCACCTCCTACACCATTCTAATAGGAACCTCTTAATTATCCTTTCAAAAAAGGCCGTTGATTCTTACTTTTTTATTCCGGTCTTGCCTGACACCCAATTTAAATATCCCTTCTTCCTCTTCTTACCATCTGAAAAAATGTCAGTATACTCCATTCATCAAAATACACCTTTTATTGAGTAAAAAAAAAAATGCTTTATCCCTATAATATATAATTATTCTGTACTTCCAAAAATAATGATATTATCTAGAAATGTTGTGGTATGAATGATTTTATTTTACAAAATAAATGGACATTCAATTTATTAGACCTTCTTGCGCGCTTTATGAATATGTATAATTTAAAGTCACATTAAAAACAATTAGGCTAGATTGGGTCTGTTTATTCAACAGATAAATACAGACTAGAAATATGAAAAAAAATTAGGAGTTCAATTTTCATTTTTTTCACAAACACTGTACAAAAAAATGAAGAAATAAATAAATTGCTATAGCAATCCTAATTGGGATAATTTTTTATTCCTGGTGTTACTTGTCATTAAACTATGAGAGATTTATCTAACCTATCATCTTAAATGTACATCTGATTGGATGGAAATAATAAAGACACATACGTATTCTGACAGCCTTATTCACCATTGTGCGTTGTGAGCCGCGAAGCCTTTGGATCACTTCGCAAATGGTGTTATGCGCCCGCTGATGTCCTGCATGCGGACATCAGAGAGCTCATTAAAGGAATTTCAGTCTCGGCGAGAGCACTCGAGTCTCCTCGACGGGACTGGAATCCCTTTAATGCGCTCGCTGATGTCCGCATGCAGGACATCAGCGGGCGCATAATACCATTTGCGAAGTGAGTCGAAGGCTTCACGGCTCACTTCGCACAATGGTGAATAAGGTTGTCAGTGTTGAACTGTCCTGCTTGTACACCAGGGGGGGAATTCATCAAAGTCCGAATTCGCATGAGTTGTTGGCTTCGCGACAATTC
>WMED01003899.1:0-21463 GCA_019650415.1 Pipa parva
ACGTGGAGCTGAGCACATTAGAGTTATGGAGAAGCGGTGGAGGTGATACCATAATTTATATACACAGTACTCATTCTATTACCTAACATCTGTCCTTACTTTGGTGGGAAGGCCTAATAATTGCACTGCAAAAGGAGTGTGTCTTACTGGAAAGACATAGAAGTTGTCTACAAATGGACAGGATTTACAACAAAATAAGCAGGCCAACAATGCCCCAGTTACTAATTTTATAATGTGGGGAGGTATGTACTACTGTGAAGACTTTAAAATGCATTGCAGCTTGTTTTACCTTGGCGCTGCAGCATACTGACTGTACTTAGTAACTGCTTGAGACTGTACGTCATAACGAGTAAAGAAGGGTTAGCTAATGTCACGTTATTACCCTGAATATCACTTCTCTTTTTTTTTTTCATTCTATCCCTTAAATAAACATTTCTTGTACAATGTTTCTAAAAGTGTAAAAATGAAATCACTTTTTAACACATTTGTTTAGGAATGATTAAAGCCTCTAAAGTTAGCAGAATTTTCATTTGAGAATAAAGCTTTGAAATGTGTTTTCTTTTGCAATGTGGAGCTCTATAAATCATCCTCTTTTTATAAACAATGTAATACCTTAAATGCTCAGTTGCCTTTTTTGGTGAAATAAAATTCTCCAAACTATCTGTAGACTTCTATCCCTCTGAAAGTTCCTTATACTAATCTATTTATTCCATAATCATGCTTTGCCTGGCAGGGTACAGTGGTGCTACAGATTTGTTTTGCCAAATACTTGAAAATCTTTGTTTTTGAGGTATGGTTCATGACCTCACTTTGGACATGGTCCTAATGGGCCTAATGGAACTGTGTCACAGAACATAATGTTTTAGTGACAGAGTATAAAGGGAAAATCTGGATGTGATGATACAATCTGTGTCTGTGTATTCATTTACATGCAGTGCAAACATATCAAAGATAAATTCTGCGACATAAAATTATGTCTATTATAGTCTATTTGCTTCGTTTGCCATCTTTGCAGGAAATGTATCAGGCCACGGTAAAAATTTGTCTTCAATGATTTGCCTTTTTTGTATTGTTAATGTTAATATTTAGCTGGTAAGTGGTAAATTAGACCGTTACTATTGAAAAAAAAACACACCTTTTTTGCTCAGTGTTAATATATATCCAGACAATGTATTTGATTTCATTACCCAGCAACTCAGGTTGGCACTGGAATGTAGAGCGTGCATGCAACAGGCTCAGGTTATTCACTAAGGTCCACATTGTTGTGTATAGGTGTGAATTCGCCAGATAAAGACAGTCGCAATAGACTGCTACTGTCACAGTCGCGTCTATACAATGAGAATATTGCCTCAATTGCGACTTTACTATGGAAAATTGTCGCAGTCGCCACTTTAGAAATTGTCGTGGTCACGTCGTTAGAATGGGGAAAATGTCACAGTCGCAGATTTACTATGGGAATTCGCTGTTTGAGAATTTGACAGTCTAATTCGCAGCTCAGTATATAACTCCCTAAGGGGGTTATTCACTAACAGCAGATTCCCATAGCAAATCCGCTAAAATTTCCCCATAGTAAAGTTGCGACAATTTTTTTAATGTTAAGATTGCAACAGTTTTCCCATAATAAAATCACGACTGCGACAATATTCTCATTATAAAGACACAACTGCGACAGTAGCAGCCTATTGCGACTGTCTTTTTCTGGAGAATTCGCACCTATACGCAACACTTCGGACTTTAGTGAATGACCCCCTTAAGTCTTGCACTAATAAAAATACTGCACAATATTTGGAAGGAAACATGACCCTTTTATTAGAAAGTTAAAGGCATATTTGTCCCATAGATGCATAAAATCATGACAATACAGTTGGAGATTTCACCAAATGAAGTGGCAAATTTGGGGATTATAGCAGGGTTCCTGTTACTATTCACCTGACATTCCACTGAAATGGCTTAGAAATTATGGCAGTCAAGTGCAAATATGACCTGGGAATTCCTCTGGCTTGAACATAAAAAACAATTGTAATTTATGTGACTATTCTCTGGCAACAATACCAGCAACCAAAAAGAAAGATAATAGGTATATTTCCCTTTCTTATGATAATACATGCCTTTTGCCAGTATGTTGTCAATAATATAGAAAAAAAAAAGCTATGGGACAATGCCTCTTTTAAAAAGATCCATATGAAGATGACATCACTTTGCTACACTATGCGTTTCATGATGAATTTGCTACAATATACAACTACTGCTTTTCCCTTGAGTACACTCAATGCACACCACTACTGCTTTTCCCTTGAGTACACTCAATGCACACCACTACTGCTCTTCCCTTGAGTACACTCAATGCACACCACTACTGCTCTTCCCTTGAGTACACTCAATGCACACCACTACTGCTCTTTCCTTGAGTACACTCAATGCACACCACAACTGCTCTTCCCTTGAGTACACTCAATGCACACCACTACTGCTCTTTCCTTAAGAACACTCAATCCACAGTTTTACACTACAGTAAATTCACTCTTTCTGTTCTCAGATATCCATTTCCAATAAGTTTGGTTTTATTTTGTTTCTTTAACCATATTTTCTTTCTTTTTTTGTTAAGGCTAATTTTATCTTAGAATCTAGAATTCCATTTTTTGTTTTGCACAATAGCTATTTTCGTGGCCAAATATCTTAAAATGAGTTAATCATTCCAGAGAAATTTGTTGGTAGATCTCTTCCTGTTTATTTGCTCAATAGCTTATGTGGTTGGTGGCCAGTTATCATAAAAATCAGTTCAGAATTCCTGGGAAATGTGTAGATATTCGAGAGTAACACTGATTAGTTCCTGTTCAAGTCCAGAGTTCATAGAAAATGTAATTTTACTATGAATGAATGCACACAGGGGGGTGGTGGTGAAAGTCCTCAAGCACTTTAATAAGGTGGCCATTGCAATCAGTGGGATTCATTTTATTGATTTCTTTTTTTTTGTTAGTGTTTTGACGTAACTCAATGCCTTGTGCGCTATAGCCCTAGGTGTACATTGTGTGTGGTTTGTTTGGAAAGGCACTTTGTTAAAAAAAAAAATACAATCAGATTTTCTCTTTAAAAAAAAATTTAGAAATAAATAATTTGCACTGTAGTGTTCAGATGGGTTGTTCGCCATTAACCTTGGAGTTTTTAAATTACTGTAGGAAAATCTATTAATTCTATTAACGGCAAAGCTCAATAATCAATTCCAAAACTCTCGATTCTTCGAGGATGCCTGGGGCTGGCAGAGGACCATCTCCTACATCTCACAGAGGCATTGATTATATAGTCTCTAGATAATTAACCTTTGTATGAAGTTATGGATACTCCCTGGTAGTTAACCATTTTCCTGTTAGTGGGGATAATTTTACCCTTAGTGTAGTGTTGTGTAGATAACTTGTACAGTTTTTATTTTCTAGCATTCATTGAAGAAATGCAACTATATACAGTATTATGGGCCCTTACCTATTTAAGTCCCTTAAGGAAGAGGAAGGTCCCACCTTTTCAGAAATTATCCAAAAAAAGCCTAGTGCATAATCCTACAGTCAGAGTAACATATTCAAAATTATAGCAGTCTTTTCAGTCATTTTTTTAACTTAGTAACACACAGGAAAAGGAAAACATATCAGCTGATACAATACAACGACATATACTAAATGGTTTTATTCATTGTATCTTTGTAAAACATTTGAATATAAGGCTGCCAATGCAAATTGAAGGACAATTTTTAAAGGGAGCTAAAGTCACAGGCTGACTTTGATAAGGTAACAGACGTGGCATTCTGTAGCCAAATTCTTCTTTTTTAACAATGAAACAGAGAACTGTGGTGGTATAGAGACCACCCCTTCATTGACTGCGATGTGTAACATAGAACTCATAGCATATAGAGTTAGTCCCCTGCTTGCCACAAAGGTTTTTTTTTAAGCTTTAACTCCCCTTTAAAAATTAAACCATAGTAAACCTAAACACTAAATTAAATACTAAGGGCAAAACTATTTAAAAGTTGGAAAGACAGCTCTCGGTCTTTCCGAGTTTATCGTGCATTGTTCCCATGAGATTACCGTGTGAGTTTTTTGGGGAAAAAAAGGTAGCCATAGTAATAATATAAAGTATGACTACTTTTCCATTGAAAAATTCAATTGAAAAACTTGTGCGGTAATCTCACAGGAACAAAGCGAGATCTTGCGCGATAAACTCGGAAAGACAGGACAGGATTTACAACAAAATAAGCAGGCCAACAATGCCCCAGTTACTCATTTTATAATATGGGGAGGTATGCAGGGCTGTGGAGTCGGTAAGCCAAAGACCGACTCCGTCTCCTCAATTTCCCATGACTCCAACTCAGACTCCCTCATTCATGCCGCATGTTTAAGAGATAACTTAATTTAAGCTTTTTATCATCCTTATGATACAGTAATCAAGCTATTTAGGTAGAACATAAAATATATTTATTGGATACAAATTTTCAATTTATTAAAGTTTTTTGTGTTCTAAATTAGAACACAAAAAACTTTAATAAATTACAAATATGCAAAACGCTGCAGTAAGTGGGAAAAAAAGTTTTCAACAAAAACGTTGAAAGCTAATTTTTGTAGTGAGCAAACTTCTTTAATCCTGTTTTTTCTAGCAGATCTATGATGAGTTTACCGTGTGAGTTTTTTGGGGAAAAAAGGTAGCCAGAGTACTAATATAAAGTATGACTCCTTTTTTCCATTGAAAAACTCAATTGAAAAACTTGCGCGGTAATCTCGCAGGAACAAAGCGAGATCTTGTGCGATAAACTCGGAAAGACCGAGAGCTGTCTTTCTGACTTTAATAAATTTAGCCCAAATTTATTTTATATCTCATAATTTAATGTGTATAAGTATGTGATAGATTTATTGACATATAATCAGGGGGGAAATAAAGAGATGCAAAAATGGCTAGCGAGCAGATGTGTGTAACAGTAAATGGAGTTATCAGGTTTATAAGGCATTTACTTGTCTAGTCTAGATCTCCCAGTACCAGGGCCCCTAGCAGCATGTCCTGATTCATGTTTACCACCTGACCCACCCAACCCCCACCTTGTACCTAATGACTGGCCTATGGCAAAGACGTCATAGGTATAAGGCAATTGGGAAAAGGTGGACAGTGCTAGTGAAAACACTGAAAAAGGTAATTGCAGCACACAGTATCGGCCTGACCTGCCAGGACACCTGGAGCAGGGAAAGACCTTCTCCTCCTTTGCTGACCTTGTTGTGTGTGACATCATACATCACGTGATATTGGCCGGAGAGGTGGGGGGCTTCTGGTAGGCCAGCCTCTAGCCAGTCCAACGCTGCCTCCATAGAAACTTGGGAGGTATGTAAGTTATGAGGACCAGACTTTGGCAGATTTGGAGCGATATGAATGCTGTCATATATGCTGCACATGCTCACTGGCCTTTATGATACACCACTGATTGGTGCATTCTAACAAAAATTTCAGAATGATAAAAGGGGCCAGTGGACCCCCTGTATGTGTATTCATTATCTGCAGTCCTAGCATAAGCATCTTGATTCACTGGTCTCAAGACAAGGGACATGAATAGTAGCATTTAATGCTTTGTTTTGTTTTTTGTCTCATACTTCATTCTGCCCTTTGCAGCTGCGTTTTATAACCTTAGTTAGGCAGGTAAATAGAGCTGAAGTGCATGGTTTAAAATTCCTTAAACAATTACCTTTTTCACATATGATATTTGCAGAAGAGATTACAGCAGCTCAAATGACACAGGCTTGTCGGAGAAATATTAGATTTATTATTCAAATGCTTGTGAAATATACCTTTCATTTTCTTACCCAATAACAACTGAAAAGGCCAGTGCAGCTAACTCAAACATTTTTGTCCTTTTTAACTGACCTCCATTCCATTACCCTCAATAAAAAAAAAATATGGATTGTTGACAACTTGCACCTCCTGTAAAAGTTTAATGAGAAAGTGACTTGGGATAATATGAGTCAAAACTTGTACAGTTAATAACATAATTTTTAAATGATTCTGATTGAATATGTCCCTATAGGGGCATATTTACTAAAGTCGAATTGATTTTCATTTTGAAATCAAATAGTAAATTGTGTCTTTTTACCAATTTCGACCTCTTCTCCTCTTTACTGTGTCCCTGTGTAGGTTTTCCGGCACTGGTTTCCATTGTATATCTTTTCCTGATCGATAATATTGATAACAAGATAATATTGCCTATAATTTTATGCCGACATTTACTAAAGAAGGTGTTTGATTTTTTTAGTCAATTTCAGCTACATTACATTTCACCACTCTCTGGGTGGCGTTATTCATTATTTTCAATGGGTACTGAGTGCAATTTAAAGGGGAAGTAAAGCCTCAGAAGAACTTAGGCTAAAAATGATGTGTCTTCTGTATAGGGCTTATTACAACAGCTCATAAGTGCTACAGCCCAACAGCAAGTGAATACTGATGCCTGTAAAGTTGGCACTGGAGGAAGACATCTTTATTCTCTATATACGCCTCTTTCCTTGGTCAGTGACCCTGCACATTCTCTGCCTGTGCTTCTAAGGCACTGGGGAAAAAGAGTTTGACTTAAAAATATTGTTAGAACTGGTAAATAAATCTAACTTGTAGCCCAAATCATTGCATTGTGGGATTTGGATTGTGTGTAAGACAGTTGCAATTTCATATGATGTATTTATCAGAAATGAACCATACCCCTCCCCCACGCTGCAAAGCTTGTTACTAATGTGCTCAGAAGACCGCATTATAGACTGCAAAGGTAGACAGTCCAGCTATACAATGAGCTAATGTCCTATCAGCCCTGCATTATGTGTATTTTATACATATTAGTTTTAAAGGCATGGTTTTACCAGTTCATCTTTTTCTCAGTGAAAAATCTATAAAACATACAGGCTGTATGGATAATTAGTAATTAGTAGCTAGTTCCCCTTTAAGTGTAAATTGATACCAGTCACTGCAAACTGGAATGTTATCATCAGGTTGTGTAGTCAGAGCATCTACTGAACTGCTTGACATTTCATTTTCTTACGCAGATGTCTGTTTTTAATATTCCCCCCCCCCCCCCTTAACTGAAGAGAGCAAACTTCCTGCTGGATACATCATTACATCAGTTCATGGCAATATACAGCCCGCACAGACTGAAAAACTCAGGGAAAGACTCTAAGTGGGTTGATGGAATACATAAAATCAATTGTAATTGACCTTTTTATAATGCCAGTGGCCCTTTTAGGAATCTTTCCTGGTATTTCCTGCAGGCATAGAATAATGTAACAGTCTATTTTTTTTTTTGGCCAGTCTATTCAATGCTTTTTATGGCAATTATTTTTAAAAAGACTCATTTAAATGGAAGATATTGGGACTTTATTCATGAAAGTCCATAAAGCTTAAAACTTAACCTTCATTCGCCACTTCCCCATCTTCACCTATTCAGAAAATGCTGCAATGTGCAGAATTTGCATAGAATTACCAGGCTTATTTATCAAAGGGTCAATTTGCATGGCAAAAGATTTTGTGAAATAATTTAAATGGGCATTTATAGGTCATGCTGGTAAATCTGGTCTGTCCATGATTGCTTCTGCATGACAAAGTCGATACACCTGTTTAGTTAGATGTATTTTTTAAATATCAGCCAGTGGGTATTTATAAATGTCGAAATGATTTTTTACTAGTTAACACTAGAGAAACAGGCTGTCATACACCATTACTCCAGATGATGCTGGTCTGTGACTTAGCCATGGTAGAGACATTTTTTCCCACTGTGAAAGGATATCGATATGAAATGGAAGGTGAACATAACTGAAAACATTGCAAAAGTGTGGCCACTTTCAACTCACTGATATTTATTAATAACAATTTTTGTTAAAAGTACAGCAAAATGAATTTAAAAAAAACCTCAAAATGGTCTGTAGAAATATCCCCCCTAGTGTCAAATCTGCAGACAATTCACCTATTTGGATGTCAGCTGAAACCCCATTATACGTGAGTCTGAGTCCTGCTTCACCATTTCATTCTGTGATTAGGAGTGAGTTTTCCATAAAGGCTTTAAACAAAACCTTTACATTTTGATAGCAGTCATTGAACTAATTAATTATACATGACCAGCCAGAATGCATTGGCAAAATAAACAATATACAGTATGTATACATATACAATATATATGTATTGCTTGTGACTTGATAAAGGGAGTATGGACCTCTCAAAATCTTGTCCTTTAAGAAAAGAAAAGGTATCGCCAAGTATTGCAATACTCATTTTTTGCATCTGTGGACTAATATGACCACTCTGTCTTAACTTTTATATAAATATATATATACATGCTTTTCTATAGGAGATAGTCATTTCTACAAACACACAGCACATTTAAATTTGAGTCAGTATACACTGGTGATTTGCACCTGTGACTGTAATAAATGCTTTAACACTGCAAGAGGCAATTTTCATCTGTCAACACTAAGGATTTTTTTTTTTTTTTTTTACGCTATCCTGACACACTCAGGCTGGAAAGAGCAGTGCTGACAATTTCAGGCTGAAAATTATATGTGGAGGCTAGCCTGTTATGATTTCTCTCCATGTAAAACATTAAAGTCTTGTCTTTAGTGGGTTTGCAGTATATGCCAGAATAAAGCTTGCTGCGTGTAAGGAAACTTCACAGCCACACTTGTGGTTAACACCTGCTACCTGGGGAAAGCACAGTGGCTGTTCTGATCAACTCATTTATTTCCCCCAGCGATGTTTATTTACTCAGTAGATCACAAGGCTGGCTTGAATGAGCAATACTTGAATGGTGCCTATGAATTTATTTTTAAGAGGGAAAGAAAAGGACTAAATAAATATAAATACATATATATATATTATTAAATGTGAAATTTAATTTAATAGGTTGTTATAACCTATTATCTTATATAGGTTATATATAAGATATATATTATAAAAGATTATTTTCTTGGCACTTTTCCCATTACTAGCACATTCATTAAAGTCCAGGGCAGTTTTACTTACATTGTAGAATATGGGTTGTGCTGAAAGTGTTAGTTGAGATTATTTAATTAAATAGCCTGTCAGGTCCACTTACAAACATGTTTTTGAGAAGCAGGGCAGTGAATTTACATTACTCATCAATTTCACTGTTTTCAGCAGCCCACCCTTTTGCTCCATTGTGTCACTACAAATTGCCTTAGCTCACTTAGCAGTCCATAAGTTTAAATGCAGATTGCCCAGTCCCCTCCTCCCCAAATGTCAGTGTATGGCACACAGAATGGTAGTCCACTCACTTATCCATCCTCTTTGTTGTATTGCTCTTCAGTCAACTGCCCATCTCTTTCAGTCTGTGGCAGCAGTATCAAGGGTCCATTCCATTGTTACAACAAACAATTAGGACAGAAGCTCCTCTTTGTCTGTTGTGGCCTCAGCATCTAGTGTCATTAGCATGTGTCTGCACCAACAATATGTATGCATAGGACACATTATCCTACATCTGATATAAAGCAGGGCATATCAGTGTACTTTCTCTGATGACTTTTGAATTACATTGCACCTGCAGGAACTAGGCTTTTGTTCAATAGAACACGTAGCATCCCTCAGAATTGTGTATGAAGGGTCTAGAAAAAAACAAAACATTTTGTGACCATTTAGGGGGGACAACATGGGCTAAATAATATGCGCAGATAGAATAGGCAGAATGTAGAAACATGTTATAAATAGGGGAAGTGATACATTTATTTTTGTATTATTTTACAAGGCGTTTGTTCTCAATCAAGATCTAATTTCACGTAGTCACTGATGGGCATCCAGGTAGATAGGTATACAAATACAATACAATAACAATAAATGAAAAGACAATAGTAAGAAACCACAAAGCTACAGTCCCTGACCCAAAGGGCTTACAGTCATAGAGTGCAAATGGTCAATGATATAATGCATATTAGTTGCAAAGCCATTGGCTGTAGAAAAAACAACAGTGAACACACATTCTGTCTTATTTGTATTGAACAAAAATGTTTACATTTAAAAAAAAAAAAATATATATATATATATATATATTTAGAAAGCTTCGCTATAATCAACAAACTAGTGGAATATATTTCATAACTCGAGCAGTATTTTGAACAGAAACAAGAGTTAGGGTCACAGAATGCAGATGACCTAAAAAATGTTGGCCTGTATACTTTTTGAGAAAGGCCTCACAGCGATTTTTATCTTGAAGAGAAAAACCTCCCTGTCTATTTGTGGATTCTTTCTGTGTATGAGGAAATAACATACTATCAGGCCTCACTGCCCCCAGCAAGGATCGGATAGATGGGAGACAGATGTTCTTGTTTGTTTGTTTTTTTAATACATATGTATAATTAGTGATGGGAACTAAGCATATTTAGCTCAATAGGACACATTTAAAAACCGTCCTTCCTATTCTTGCTCTGCCCTTGATGGATTCTTCATTATTAGAAGCAACCTCTTCCTAAAATAAATTGCTTTGCTTCTAATAAGGTGACTCACTGTATGACTTATGAAACATAAAACACAGATGGGGTTTTTTTTCTCTTGTTGTCTTTTTATAGTTTGTTTGCCTGTTTTGTTTTCCTGTTATGAGTCTGGGAACTAAGATCACAAACGCAATTTGGTCAAACCTATAGAATTGTGGGCAGGACTTTAAGTAAAATTACATTTACTAAAAATAAAGCACATTATTGACTGACAAATCTGAATATATACTTCAAAAGTAAACGTGTTTGCAATGGAGTATTTCTATAAGAAGAGAGAGTAGCATTTACAAGGAATAAGGTACGGTATCTACTGCCCAACTGACTCCGGGATTTATGGTGTATGCTGTTTGCTGAAAACAGACCAAACTTTTCTACCGCTCTAAAGATACAACAGTCACATTAACAAGGTTTAAAGAGAATCAAAGTCTAAAAGTTTTTTTGATGGCCCAATGTTGCTGAAACTGTGTTTATTTTATTATGGAGGTATCGCCTATTTACAAATGGTATTTTTGCCATGTACAAAATCAATTTTGTATGCATTTTTTTCCAGCGAAAAGTTGGTTTTGATCCTGTAAAAATGTATAATTTTATTTATAAAGAGCCACAATCATACACAGCGCTGTACAGTTCATTAATAAAAATAATATACAGACATGGGGAAAGTGCATTAAACAATACAGTATGAGATAGCAAGGATACATCACTTTAAGTGCTATGTTGAGGATGACACAAGAGGTTAGAGGTCCCTGCCCCATAGAGCTTGCAGTCAAAAATCAGCCAAAAGCTTGATATATATACTGCAAATGGCATATTTTAGCATTTTCATTTGGGTGCCATTGGACTATATCAAAGCATTGTGTGGTATACATGATGCATGTACATTTTAGTGCCAACCTTCCTTTCATTGACAATAAATCAAATCCATCATGTTGACACTGTGTCTTAGCCCCCTAACAAAGATATCAATTGCTTATTTTGTGTCAATAGTAAATACAGACACTATGTTTTCAATGCCATTCTCTAAAACATTAATAAACAAATTAAGGAGAAATTGTACTGATCTAGAACCCTGGGGCACGACTTTTAAAATCGTACCCTAATTAAACCTAATATAAATCTACTCTGTGTATGTAGTCCTAGTTTCAATCCATGCTGATGGTAGTGGCATTAGTACAAGTAGTTCCTGAAACACATCCATTCCAACTGTGTAACTTGCCAGAAAGTTTATATGACTGCTACTCTAATTGGTTCAATCTAATACCGAATTTTGGAGGATCAATTTTGAAAAGCCTAAATGAAGGCTTCCTGCCAACTCAGAGAGGTCTAAGTCAACAGAGAATGTTCAGAGAAGCAGGGGGTGCCTTCCAGATCTCATGCTACATTTTGTGCAGTCTCAATAAACTTTTTGAGTTTTCACTTTCACTGCAGACATCAGCAAAAGCTGATAAAAACAGAATTACTACAGCAAGTATTAACAGGACTGTGTGTTTTCAGTGCAGCTCCATTAAGTTTAATGTTATTTTCATAGTTGTAACTATTAGTTTTTGTGGCATGAAATTTGCAGTCACTGCTATCAGTGTAGATTATCCTGTAAGGATAAATAATATACATTAATAACTTAAGTTTCATGTGTGAACCAGCCTTTACTGTGCTAATAATATGACTATCTACAGGCGACCAACATATGGTACTGTATATGAAAATATACATTTGTAACTTGCAGGAGCTAGACATAATGAAACCCTGTTATATAGATTTTACTGTATGTACACACAACTCTCATTTTAACTAACGTTCTAAGAGATGGGAAATGGAAAAGAATAAAGACAATCTGGTGCACAGTATAGGAGTTGTAAACTGTGCCTTAAGGCAGGCCGGATGTATTGTCCCAAATCAACAACTCACATACGTGACCCTGTGCAGACTGAGAGAGCAGTGAGGGAAAGTCTGGTCCCATGGGACATGATGAGAATTTGTGAATTAAAGGCTGAGAAGAGCAGTGCAGCAACCACATTCACAGGATGTGTTATGTGATGCAGAGTTAGACTAGCTATGAAGTACAACTTCCTTTGTGTTGACACATGGGAAGTAATTTGTCATGACAAAGAGGAGTCTGGACCTGCTTGTGTTTATTCAAGTAGGGGAAATGAGAGCTTCTAAACATCAGTAAGAATCATCTCATGAACTTCATTTAGGAAATGATAAATGAACGGAATTCTCCAGGTCTGGATTATACCTGCTTCTTGCCTTCCGATTCCTTTTTAATTCTATTATTTACCTGTGGTGACATCTTTGTTTAAAGCGCTTCCCATGCTAAGCTGCCAAGCAGAATGCAATTTGTTGGCTTGATCCCCATTGATAATAAATTACACATTTGTAAAGAAATAAACCATACATTCTTAATTACTGTGCCTGCCTACAAAAAACAATATATTTTACTCTCCTGCTTTTAATTATCTGTAGCTACCAACAACTTCCGACATACTCTAGCTAGCTGTCCTTGGATGCTAAGGCTAATAGTTTAAAAATATCTTTAGACAAGTGGTTTAGTAAGGTTTTGTTATAAAATTCACACGAACTTCATTACTATAAACATTCCTATAACATTCAATATAATTGATTGTTAACTGAGGAGCAGACTGAGGAGAATTGTTTTTCTTAATATTCGTTTAAAGCTAGAAATGGCAGACAGTCTAAACTACCATCTAGATTGCTTTCAGTATACTCTGTTGGGATCTAAAGACTGCTGATTGGTAAACCATGTGATTTTGGTCATCATTTTATTGATATAATTAGAGGTGTTTATGGAAATGATCAGATTAAACACTGCATAGATTTTCTTCCACCTCTCTGCATGCTGTCCTTGATGTAGATAGGATGATCATTCTTCCTACCTTAATAAAGGATACCTATTCCTAACAATTGAAAGGTAAGGTGAATTTTTATTTAAAGGTGAGGTATGGTCACCTATGTGGGTTTCTCTACTTAGAGCACTATAACACTTCCTAAAGATGAAAGAAATGTGCAAAGAAAATGTTTGAGTTCATCAAAACAAATACACATTTTAACTTACAGTTATATTGTTTCGTACAGTGCAGACTGATTTATCTTGACTGAGACTGTGCTGTTTGCTTAAATATTTAAATGACAAACTAGCCCAGCTGCTGTAACCTGCTAGCCAGCATGGGGCTATAGTTCCCCTTTAACTTTATGATCATAAGTATTCAAGTACTAACATTACAAACGGCCTCAATGACAAGGCGAGTATGTGTTTTCCTTTCGGTGCATGGGTGATGTAGCTTGGTATGATTTTGGTCAGGGAGGCCTGGATCTATGCAAGGGTCAGATCTGTTGACTTATCAATCCATGCACACATAACAGTGTTAAGTGCTCAGCAGACTGCTAAAAAATAATAGCCAATGCAATGATCAGTAAACTGGAAAATCTGTTTTGGCAGTTGGACACATGTGGTACAATGCCCAGCCATTCTGACATAGGGAGATCAAACTGGCTGGAAAAATCCAATCGCTAACTGAGCCTAGTGACAATGCATTGTGCAGGGAAACCACTGAACGGTATCACGTGGAATAAGTTACAATGCCACAGGATATATGTAAAAATAATGGAGATGGACTTTGCTGGTGTGAGTATTACTGTTTAATCTGATCTGCTCAGTAAACCTACAGCATTCAAAGAATAGTTGCCTCATCCTACACTTACTTTCCAGGCCTTATGGCAGGAGCCATCAGGGGGCAGGCCAATGTGCTGTGTAGCTTGGAGGTCAAGCAGGTCATCTGCCTGAAATAACTGGTATTACCATTAGCACCTTCAAAATCCCATGCTGAAGTTGTAGTACTGGCAGACACTGCAGTAGAGCCAGATGCAGGAACGTCATTCTGTCAGGGCTTGCCCACTTAAAATCTCTCCTGATTTTAGGAAGCAGGAGCAGTGTTGGACTAAGACATCCTTTGCCTATCTGAGAAACTGATCCATAGGGCCCATCACCTACGGTACTTACAAAAACTAGAATGTTATCAAGCACACCAGGATAAATTCTAAATCATTTTTACAAAACATGTTTTTGCAGATTATAATTTGCCGGTTACATTGCTGCTGTGTTGTTGTTTTTTTTTTTAAATCTAGGCTTGGTCCAACCCTCAGCAGAAGACAGTGTAAGGCTAGGGCTACACTGGCTGTTTTGTAGCTGAGCTGGATAAATAGAATCCATGGTTTGCTATGGGGTAAACCTCACCATAGACAATAATGAGCTTAACTCAAAAACAGCTCAGCTACAAAACAGACAGAGTGGCCTTGAGAAAGCTATATTCCATTTGTATGGTGTAATAAAGAGAAAAAAAATCACAGAAACTATGAGCCTCATTGACTAAAGTCTGAATTCACCGCTCCGAATTCACTTCTTTACAATTTGAGTTGCATTCTCAAAATAGACGCCAATTTGCTTCTCACCACTGACCAAGCTGCGAATGCTCTTGTCGAACAGGCAGACAGCAGCAAATGCTGTCACATGCGTAATGCGGTGTAGTCAATGGGATAGAAATAGGATGAGAAGTCATGTGGAGTGAGGTGAATTCGACAAGTGAATTGAAGTAACGTTGGTCTCATATCCCACTAACTGTGTTCTGTGAATATTCTAACTGTTTCTATGTCACCTTGTCCCTAGGGCCCTTATTCACCAATGTGCGAAGTGAGTTGAACACTACGCGGCTCACTTCGCACATTGGTGAATAAGGGCCTAGGTCTTGTTATCACTGGAATCCTGCAATCAACCCCCTATTTGCCAGTCTGAAGTGGCAAAGTCAAACAGGAGAATTCGGAGCAGTTCACCTCGTCGCATTCGCACCACTCTACAGCTTAGTCAATAGAAATACTTGTGCACAGACATGCAAAATGATATGAAGAGCACTGTAAGTTCGCAGCTTGCGTAGTCACCTAAATAGGCCGCATATTCACCACTTTGCACACTTTCCTCAATAAAAGAACATGGAGAAGTGGAGAATACACGTGAATTCACAGCTCTACGTGACTATTCGGACTTTAGTCAATGAGGCTTTATGTCTTTTTTTCTTTCTGGATAGATTTGCATTAGAACAACCTTTTTTTTTGGCTAATAGTAAGCAATTATGCTAAATGAAATTGTAGAGAGGTAGGCATACAATACCAATATCTACTTATTGTTATAACTGCTATTTATTTTTCCAATTAATGGTCTGTAGTTGTTCTATGTTTTGTTTGTGTTCCTAGTTACATTTCTTTATTGACTCAGAGACACACCTGAAAAATTGTTTATCCCTCAGGATATTTGATTTAAACGGGTGTTTACTTTTCCTTTAACTGTTTGTTTAGCAGTACATTATAGTCTGTTGGATTATGTCATTTGAGTACATCAATGGATAATTTTCTTTCTTTATTTAGTTGTATTTTTATCTTTTTACTTTGGCCAACCTTTTATAACTTCCTCTTTTTTTAAAAAACCACCACCATCTCCTGTTATTAATTATGTTAAACTATGTTATAAGCTTCATTTAAAATGTAGCTCAAACAACCAAAAAAATGGGTATTGTATAGATTGTAAACTCTGTGTACCTCCATACTGGAACCTACTTCATCTGGACATTGCTTGAGCATTGACCCATTGTCAATGGTTTAATCCCATGTGCATATCCATCACTATACATCCAGGGGGTTATTCACAAAAGTCCAAACTGTTGTGTATAGGTGTGAATTCGCCAGCTAAAGATAGTCGCAATCACATCTTTATAATGAGAATATTGTCGCAAGTTTTAAAAATTGTCGCAGTTGCGACTTTACAATGGGGAAATTGTAAATGGGGATTTGCTGTGGGAAACCGCTGTTTGAGAATTGGACAGTCGAATCCGCACATTAGCGAATAACCCCCTCAATGTTCAGACAGCTGCTTTGATCTTGTGAAATCGTATGTATATATGTAGTATATAATTCCTTATTTATGAAGTGCTGCTGGGTTATGCAGCAATGAACAATTCAACAAAAGAGTTATTATACAGATATGTGGGAGAAGTATTTAATATAATAAACGCAAAGTAAATTACAAACATAGAATCATGAAGTGCCAGGCACTGACTCAAACAAAAAGAAGGAGGTCCCTGTTCCGTAGAGCTTGCAATCTACATGGGAGGAAGACTTACATATACAGATCAAAGCATGACTAGGAAAAAAGAGTGGGCTCTAGGTTAGCCTGTTTTGTGGGGTGAACCTTCCTGTTTTATTCCTCTCTGTGCATTTAATACTGTAAATCGTCATAAGTAACTGTTGAAACAAGTAGAATACAAGCTTTTTATACTTTGTCAGGACATGCTTTGTTAAGCCTGTCCCGACAAAGAGACCCAAGTAGTCTCAGACACTTGTAGTTTCAATTTAACTCAGTTACACAACAAAAGGCATCACACCTCTTAACACTTGCTTCTGCTTGTATCAGTGGTTAACAATACAACAACACCCTGCTGCTTTATGTGGTTTAATATAAGCTTTCTTCTAAATCACAGTAATGAAGCGCCACCTGCTGGTAGTAGAACACCTTTCAGCCTTAAAAAATAATTTTTAATATAACTACTTAAGTGGTTATATTTCACAATTAAATCCAAAACAACAGTAAAATTGAGTATTTAGTTTAGATCATATTATAAACAAGACAATATTCCACTAATGTAAGGTTCCCACATTTCTGCCACAGGTTATTAATATTCTTAAAAGTGTCTGTTCCTCAGTGGTTCGCTATCCTTAAAGTAAACCTGACTAACTTTTTAATATAATGCCACCATTACTAATGTGAATATAGGATACAGAGAGAGCAAACACATATCCTCTACACCAGTATAGGGTAATGTTTCTTTACTCTAAAAGCAGATCAACAAGTACTCCTCCTGAATGCATAGATGGGATACTCCAGTCTTTCCTCAGTGAGACTCATTTTATTTATCCATGAGTATTTAATAATGTGCATGTGAGTGACAGATACCATGCCTGAGTATACATATTTTGCTTATTACATATATGTTATTGTATGAGTAACCAGTATTATTCAAACATGCAGTTATTTACTATTTTATACCAGGTGATGTGTTAATTTAGGGTTATGTCACTTTCTCTTTCATGTCAAGGACTGTGTTAAGTCACAAACTATTTAGAAAAAGAAAACGCCTTGTAAACCGCAAACCTGAAGACCTTATTAATGAAAAATAAGCAAAATCTTTATTAATCTTATATCCCAACCTGCCGGTACAACTTGGGGAGGCATGATTAATGACCGGCCAAATGAAAAACAAGTAAAAAAAAAATCCCCAAAAACATTTAGGTCTCACCTATTCAGGAAAATATCATTGCTTTCTCTTTGCCATTGAATCATCAAGACTATATAAAGCTTTACCAGTAGATGGCCGTACAGATTAAAACATGTAAAGCCTTAACCAATGTATTATATGGTGATTAAACTGAAAACTAGTACATATGTTATTTGTTAATTCACATTATTTTAGAGTACATTCTGTTTTTTATAGAACCTCTTTTTCTTTCATTTACTTCCAGTTTGGGATCTTAAGCCAATGAACTATCCCAAAAGCCTTGAGAATTCTAAGAAACCAATCAGAATATTTCTAGGGTACAGAGAGTTGCCAGTCACTTGCAGATTTTTTTTTTTCAGAAATCTTAAGTGATTTCTGTAAGAAAGTAAATAACATGTAGAGCAAAAATAATTTCTTTAAAGCAGAACTAAATGCTTGTCGAGTCAAGGGGAGATTCTCAAGAGGGAGGGGAGGAGGTAATCACCTATCAGTGTTTTACGCTCCAGTGCTGCCCCTGCTCTGTAATTTGCCAATGTCTTCTTTTCTTGACTGGCACTGCAATCCTCTTCACTTCCAAACAGAGTAAACACAGTAGCAGTTTTTTCATGTGATACTGTCTAAAATTAGTTGTGAATTTTCCATATCACAGAGTCTGATGAATGCCCAATTTAGGCAGTTGGCGAATAAATGTGAATTGTGACCTTTACACAACTTTTCAGACTTACAAGAATGAGCCCCTTAGCATAACGCATTGATTCCCAACCTTTTTCGGCCTGGGGTGGCCATATAAATTTGCAACACGGGTGTCACGGGCTGCTTCAAATTCGCAACCTCAACACATTTTAAAGTAACAGCTACGACAGTTTTCCATAAGTAAAGTTGCGACTGCGACATATTCTTATTATAAAGCCGTGACTTCGACAGTAACAGTCTATTGCAACTGTCTTTAGCTGGTGAATTCACACTTATATGCAACAATTTGAACTTAAGAATTTGGGCCGCGGGCCGGATAGCACTGCATTGCGGGCTGGATTTGGTCTGCGGGCCATAGGTTGGGCATCACTGGTGTAACAAACTGCAACCCTTTACTACTGATACATGATGACTATTTGATGATTTCAGAAATGAAAAGAACTGTTAAGCAATTTTAGCAGGTGACTTGAGATATGTGTCATTTTCTGTAAATGAATCAACAGTATAAGACACAGACTGGATACAAATCTGGAACTAACACAAAATAAAGTTCTTAAAGGATCCATAATTCCATAAAAAAGGAAAAAATCCCATTTAGATTAGTATGGCAGTTGTACATACATAATACTCATAAAAATGTGAATATTAAATACATTTTAAAGTTAAATTCCTGATTTCTGTTATTTTGAATTTGTTTCTCTTCGTCGTGGTTGCAGTCATCGTTGTCAACTAAGCAAATTTCTGTCTAGACCTGTTGTTTCGTATGGAACATTCAGCAGGGATTACAATAGCAAATTTTCCTTCCTTTGAAAAATAAGCGTCAGGTGAAGAACCGCCAAACCAATTTAATGTGGCATTTGTATTTACTTCTAACGAATATTTTGCATAATTTTCTCCATGTGAAAATTCTCTCACCTCTGCACTTGGCTAAGATTTGTGTCCTCACTATTTCTCAAGTCTCCCTGCACATGATTAAACTGAATCAATTTTCATTGTGTTATATTTTTCTCAGGCATGTTTCCCACAGATGAAAACAACACAACATGCAGTAATATAGTGAGAAAGAAGAAGAAGAAATTGCTTTCACTAGTGTGGCATCTTAATGGTATTTTCAGTAGATTTATTTTTGTGCATATTTTCAGCCAATTTTAGACTGTTGTGAACCTGACATTAGATAATATTCATGAAGTGCCCCAGAGAGCCCAATTTGGCTGCAACCAGCGGAGAGAGAGAGAGAGACAATACAAACACATAATAATCAGAAATGTAACTTTGAATATGGAATCTTTACAAAAAAACTGCGTAGGGATAACTGTCAACCCAAATAGCTTTTTCTTTCTGCTGATATAGCTGACATTATCAACCTAGGTAGATTAAGATTAGATAGTAATTTCTTAACCCTGACATGTCTCGGTCGCTGAGATAAATAAGGTACATAAAGGTTCATATCTAAGAATTGCTGAAATCTGACAAGTAGAAGGAACATATGATGGGGCAGAACTTTTTAAAATTAGGAGGGGCAGTTGGGGTGCTAACTCTTAATGAGACCTTGTTATGCTCTGCTAGTGATGCTTCATGTGTATGGAAGTATGCATGATGATATCAGTGCAATTGATCCATATGACTGGCTACTACCACCTCAAGCTTGATGTGAAGCACACAACACTGCTATGCCTGTGACAAAGTGTTTTTTTCCTTTGCTGAATATTTCTCCAAATGCAGCTTGCTTTGCTATCATTTCATGGTGTAAATAATAACAATTTATGTGGTTGTTCTCTTCTTTGAACTCTCTCGGAGGGGAAGTGAGAGAGCCTACCTCTCTGTACATCTCTGGCAAACACTCTCATCTTGCACTCAAATGCCAGAACATCCTTCAGTAATTGCAGGGACGAGCTTCCCTTTTCCTGGAGATTTTTATTCAGCGTGTTTGTTTACGTGACTTATCCACCATGAAATAAATCTTTTCCATGCAATCAAGGTCTCCCAGTTTGGGATAGCTGAGGCCTTTGCTTTCCAAGAAGGTTTTTACAATGTTCCAGACAAGAAGCACAGTGTTTCAGCACATCTCCCTTGGACAGCACCCGGACTCTGTCGTGCAGCAGAAGATCTGAATATGTGCTCTTAACTTCATGTAAAAATGATCAAAACTGACAGTGGTTTAACCCATTTGCAATTATTTTGTTCACTATTTTAATAACAAGGTTAATCGCTTCCACACATTTAGGGGAGAATGTTTGAGCACACAGTCTTGAGAACTGGTGTGCAAGGCAGAGAACCACGATAATGTGACTTGGTGACATCTGAACATGGGGAGCAGGTAAAATTCAAATCTTCTTCTTCCCTGATACAACCACTACTTGTCTAGCAGGAGAGCGGGGATGGGGAATAGGAGCACTCAGAGCACTGCTATGCTGCAGCGTGATTGGCTCATGCAGCGAAATTAACCCCTTCTCTAACAGCTGCAATCAGAGCCACAACAAGGAGGCTGAAAAGCCCCGGGTTGCTGACCCCTGGTATAATCAATGTCATTTATCTTTTACCCTTAGGCTGAACTGGATGGACTTGTGTCTTTTTTCAGCCTTATAAACTATGTTACTATGTTACCCCACAGCCTTTTTAATTTAGTAATGAATTGATTGCACAAGTTTCTATCCATCCTGTTTACCCTCACCATTGCTTCAGTATAATTCCAGTGTTCCCTGAGACTGAGAAATCAATGTGTTTTACTCAAAAGCCCGTCCACAATGTGAACTTTACTTGAAAAATCCTGTCGACGTAATCTTTGCGGCTCAAATTATTTACAAATCAAATGGTTATTACGTTGCTCATAAACTGAGCCCTTGTGTTAATCAGTCATAATGTCAATAACAGTGTTGACTTGTGAAGGCATTTCCCCACCTGTTTTAGTTACTCATGTCGGTTCATTGACCTTTACAA
>WMED01003900.1:0-21463 GCA_019650415.1 Pipa parva
ACCCAGACTCTACCTCCAGCGGCCCCCGGGTAAATTGAGTTTGAGACCCCTGTATTAGATAATGGCCATATTATGCACATGCAACATATTCCAGACAGACTTTTCTGCATGCATTGACCAAATTAACAGGCCAGGCAACACTAGCATTTTGACTATGCTGACTTCACATATTTTTCAAAATAGTCACTTTAAAAAAATCTGCCTATAATAACTGATGCAATTAGTACAAATACTGCACATGGACTATGCACTAATCTACATGTCTAATAAAATTCACAAGAAAGTTCCCCTTGTGCTCAACGAAAAGTTCCTCATAAATGTTGCCAAGATCTGGAATCTGAGAGATAAAAATCACCAGAGCCTGTGGAAGGTAAATGAGAATGAACTACTGACATAAACAGATTAACAGGAAGAAAGAAACAACACATCAGTCAGGATATGGAAACCGGCCCTAGAGGGCCAGCTAAGTGTCAACTTCAAACTTTTTTGTCTTTTTAATGAATTATTCATTGGCACCATTTAAATGCCTACTGTGCTTCATTTTTAAAAAATTAAGCAAAACCTATAGCATCAGAGAACTACACACAAGTAGCTGGGACTACTTTATGCAGATTATTAGTTTAACCACAGTATACAGTGGCATTTAATCATTCACAGTTTCCCTGCTTATTGGAGTTAACAATCTAATTTCCCTGCCACTGGTACTGTCCAGAAGTCAAATTAGAAAGGTATTATTGTAACCAGAGAGGATATCAGAATGTCACGCGAATATCCATTTAATCACAAGTGGATCTTAAAAGTCAATGATCTGGGTGGGATCAATCAAAAGTCTCCAGAGCTGCTAAGAAAACATAGGAAAACTGTAGGAGGTATAACTACTATATAACTAATTCAAAGCCAATCAGAACCCATGGGTTTATTGACGCTGGCTTCATTTGGATAAGAAGTGCCATGCAGTTCAAACGATTAATATGTATATATATAAAAAAAAAAATCACATTTGGCTATATTCTTTTACCCAGAATTCTGCAGGAAATAAAAAAAGTCATAAGACTGGAAGCAATTAAGTTTCATTCTTCTCATTGTAGAAAAAAATTCAGTTCATGGAACTTCCTATTGTGAGAAATATTTTTTTTAGTCATTCAGTAGCTGGGTGTGGTTGCTTTGTAATTATACTGGAGGCCAATAGTGGCAATTGTGCTAGGGTTTCTCAGAAACAGCATTATGTTAATATGCAGATAGCAACGATGTAGTGATTATTCCCTAATACAGTTAATTTTACCTGTGTTTTACAAATGTGTTGACTGCATTGTTGATTAAAAACATATGGAATAGCCGAGGCATCTTGGTAATCTTTCTGCTTAGTTTGTAATTCATAAATGAATATGTCATGTCATTTTTTAAGTTAATAATTAATACATAATTGATATGAATAATATGTCATTTATATTGTTGGCAGCGCCAACTAAAGTAAAGAAATGACACTTTTATACAAAATGTATTATTTTTTTATGTTGGTGTTAGTAGGTAAACAACTATGTCTTATTTTACAGATTATGTCATTAACAAATCGTAATAGAGCTTTATAAAATTAAAAGCATCAGAAGAACAGGAAAAGCCAATCAACTGTAAAGCAATGGAAATGTCCCATTTATTGCACAAGAAAAAACACACTAATGTTTTGGGGAAAGATCCCTTCATCAGGCGTGTTTTTAAATAAAACAAAATAATTTTACAAATAACAACTTTGAAGTGAGCAAATCTGTTAGAGCCTATACTAGGGGTCGGCAAACTGAGATGAGGAGGGAGCCATTTTGCTCCCTCCTCCAGCAGTGACAAATTTATTTTGAACCACAAAGGGGGAAGAGAGCTCTATCCCAATCACATGACCTGCCGATGGCCAATCAGAAGAGGCGTTGGAGGTCATGGGCGGGGCTTTGGAAATGCACTCCAAGTCACAACAAGGCAGCTAAAGAGCCGCATGTGGCTTGCGAGCCGCACTTTGCTGACTCCTGGCCTATACTTTAAAAAAATCAAATCAGGCATTCCTTTTGTATGTATGCATGTACATTTTTATTTATAAAGCGCCACAAGGTTACGCAGTGCTGTACAATCCAGTAATAATACAGACAAGGGTAAAGTGTGGAACAATGAACAAGTGAAGTAAATTACAAGCATATAATCAAGAAAATACATCGAAGTGCCAGGTCATGTTAGAAAAAAGAGGATAGAGATCCCTGCCCCATGGAGCTTTACAATCTAAGTAAGAGAAAAACTTACATAAACAGATAGGACTTACATAAACATATAGGACTTACATAAACAGATAGGACTTACATAAACAGATAGGACTTACATAAACATATAGGACTTCTGTGACTACTTTTGTATCACATCAAAATGCTGAATATAAGTGGAGAGTGGAGCAAAATATTTAGTCAGTTGTTTAAAGAAAATAATTATTTCTCCTGGTAAAAAGAGAAAGGAGAATAGATAACAGAGCTACTAGAGCAGATGTGAGATTAAATAGGGGTTGTTCACTAAGGTGCGAATTTGACAGTGGATTCCCAAAGCAAATCTGCTACAATTTCCCCATTGTAAAGTCGCAACAATTTTTTAAAGTTAAGATTGTGACAATTTTCCCATAATAAAGTTGCGACCGACAATATTCTAATTATAAAGATGCGACTGTGACAGTAGCAGCATATTGTGACTTTATCTGGCGAATTCACACCTATACACAACAGTTTGGACTTTAGTGAATAACCTAAAACTCACATCTGATAGTACACACTGTATGACTGGTAGATTTCCATGATTTCATCATAGAAACTGCAAATGAGTGTTCTAAAAGGAAAGTTCTGTTTCTACCCAGCTAAAGGTTATTGCATTCCTTTAATATTTAGGATAAAATAATATTAATAAAATATTTTACACAAATAAATGTTAAAGTGTATTGTATGCTTTAAAATGTCCTGTTAGCTGGACGTTTATGAGACATACTTCTACGCAATTTAGAATGTGCCTAAATGAACATATCAGTGTGAATAGATACTTTGGAAAATAATTAAAAGGCATAAATAAATAAAAAGATATTGTTTCAGGAATTGACTGACAGGCTGGATAATGCTAAATAACCAATCACAACCTTTAAGCTGTCATCCACCTTTTTTTTTTTTTTTTTTTTTTACCTCTGAAAGGTGTAGTTAACCCAGCACAAGAAATTGTTAAAGAAAGGGCTGAAACATTGACTTTCTTTTTATATAGATTTGGTCTCTTTCTCATGCTCAATATCAGCGCTTGCTACTGACAGTATACACCATTAGCTGTAAGTATTGTAACTGCCCATGGTTATTCGATAACTATGAATTTTGGCCTTCCTGAGACGCCGTTGTGTTAGTGACACAAGAATCCAACCAGGAAGTAAACACAGAAGGAGCTGTGTACTGCTACACAGATGGAATAATTAATACCTTTCCTCACATAAAAGACTGACTAAGTATATTAGAAAAAAATGTATTATGCATTTACAACACACATTACTTTTTATTAATCAGGCTGCACTGTTCCTTTAAGAAATAAACTCTTTTGGCCAAGCAGTTTTTAAGGAGAAACATAATATTATATAATATTTTTGGGCCATATTTACTAAGAAGACCATTTCTACAAATATCAATTGGTTTCACCCTTTTTCACTGTCAAATTGTTTTTCCCTGTACTTTTTAGTTCCCCTGATTAAAAGGGTCAATGAAAATGTTTCTCCATCAAAAAAACTCAATATTGATGAATATCGAGCAGCCGATAGGGGAACATTTTGCGGCATTTTTCTATGAGGGTCCCTTTCATTACGGATCAATATTGACATACTTTTTGATGGGGAAACATGTAGGACTTTGGCTAAATAACTGTACCAATTCCATAGGGAATAATGGTTTGATGCCAGTCCGAGGCAGGAGAACTCATTTGGTGTGTAAAATAAATTGCCTTTGAACAATTTAGTAAATAGACAAAAACAGTGAGATCATTAAAAATACGATGTTTCTCCTGCATTTTCTAGTTTAACATTTTTTCGACTTTAGTAAATGGCCCTTAATGGTTTTAAAAAAAGTCAATAAGTTCTTTGACTACTCAACATTGAAGAAACAGCCTATTTTTATTGATATTGCTTATTTTTGCATATTTAAGAAGCTGATCAAAGCAAATTTTATCACCCAAAATGGTTTGCCTGCCTCAGGATGGCATAAATGATTATTCCATATAGAATTGGTCCTGTTACTTTGCCACCACTTGAAAAAGATTTCCCATCAAGGAAGAAATTTGATATCAATCTGAAATGGATGATAATGGATGATAAAACTAAAAGCAAAGCACGGGAAAGTGTGCCGCTGTCAAATAGTTGCTCTTTATTTATCAAAAGCTGATACTGTAGCTAAGATTACTTTTATCCTATATAAATCAGTAAAAGAAAAATGTGTACTGGGAAAAGGAAATTAATGGCGAAACAAGGTGAAATGAATAAATTAGGTAAAAATGGTTTTTTACACATATTCCCCAATGTATTCCAGATTAGATAGCAAATTCTTGAACTGGTAAGAGTGAAGGAAGACTAGTAACACCAAAAAAAAAAAATCTAAATTCTCATTTGGATTGGCGTGGCAGTTATTCAATTACAGTAGCTGTAAAAATGTTATCTTTAAAATTACATGTATTAATTGTATTGCTTTCTGTCAGTCATTATTTTACATACAGAAGCTGTATTATTAAACAGACCTCACCTGCTCCCTCCCGTTATTTTATATGGTGCTTTATATAAAGCATTTACAAGAAGTGTGTCCTAAAGCCCAAATGTAAAACTACATGGCTAAATATCATACTTACTATACACATTTTTACATTTTTGGAAACAAGGACTAAATATATATGTTAACTCTAAATGCATTGGAGTTATTTTCAATTTTTGGCATTACTGTTCTTTTAAGAAAAATGAAATAATAAATAAGATAAATGACTTAACAGAAAGAGTTGCTGGATTTGGAAAATAAGTACTTTATATTCCAGAGGGCTGAATTAGTCCTGCAATTTGAATTGTTATTTATAGAAATGCTTATTGACGTCTCTCTCAGTTGGGAAAGTACATGATGTAATGCTGACAAAATGCACCCAACTGGTATTTCACCAATTAGCATTACTTGTAACAATGACAAGTGTGGACAGTTTGGACTATGATTGATGTTAAAGGATTTTCCCTTATATTTAAGGAATTGATTGCAGCACAATATAAGGATTTTTTTTTTGTCTTATTAAGAATACTTATTTGGCTAAATATGATTGTATAGACAATGCATCACTTAATTATAATTCTTGTATTATACAGTATATGACATTGCATTTTGTGTGCTTTCACAAAAGAGATAACACCTTACTAAAATTATGTTCCAGCCTCCCATTGAAAATTCCTGGTGGTCCCCTGTCTGGGGTAGGCCCCTTCCAACAGATCAGCCTGATTGGGAGGAGATTTCCTCTCTGTGGCTGCATCATGTGATGTCATGGGATATTGCGGTGTGGGGTGGTGCCTCCCATTGGGCCAGTAAACCCCAGTTAAATGCTGAATAATTGTAAGATTACAACTTTAAGGCTGTATTTTGTCTGTGAGGCTTATTTTTACATAGAATAGAAAGAAAATGGTATCTAAATATACAGCTGCCTAATGTTGTGATACAAATCGAGAGAAAATTCTTTGTTTAATATGCAATGTTGGCGTCTATTTGTCATAAATTCACACATCTATGGATTAACTCATCCCCATTCCTAAAACATTGATTTGTTATCACCTGGAGGTAGAATTCATGGATTCATTACATATTTTGGGTGAAATTTATTAAAATTGTTAAAATTATTGAAATCGCGATATCGAAGATTTTTACCGATATCGATATTACCGCGATTTACAGAAATTTGTACATTTTGCTCCAGTTCTCAAAAGCAGTTTACAAAATTTTAGGAACACAGTGATTTTTTTTAGCAGGCTGGCCAAGTCAAATCTATGATTGTTATTTGATTTCACCTGCTAAATGCAAAGGGGAACCATAGTCAAAAGTGTTTGTTTTCTCATTTTATTATTTATGCAAATGCAAACATCTTCCATTCATAACATTAAATAATATTTATCTCTAGAATTCCCAGAGTCAGTGACATATGCATGTAGAATCCTTGCTTCCCTGCTACCGGAGCTCCCTAAGGAACCCTACACCTTTCTTATCATCAATCATCCTAAATAAAATGCTAAAGGTTACTTAATTATATCTCTCAGTTACAATTATACATTGAACATTGCTTATTTGTCCATTAGTTACAATGTACATTGTTCTCTAATTCATCCAGTTTCCCATCATTTCCACTACACAGGAATGAGGCTACAGCACAAGGTAGAGGGAAATGGAATCATTTATCCATTATATGCAGCTACTAAGGGTGCTGCTATAAGCCACTGGGACGGGACTGCCTGTTCCTGCGGGAAATTCCCATTTTCCATAGTGGCACTATGTGGGGGATCAGCTGTTGCAGTATGTGGGGGGATTTGCTGCTGCATTACATGAGGGGAAATTCCACTGTTGCTGCAATGTATGAGGTGGTAAATCTGTTCAGTACTATATGGAGGGATCTGCTATTGCACTATGTGGGGAGAGGAATCTGCTGCTGTAATGTATGATGTACTATGTGTGGTGGGGAATAAGTTTTTCCAGTATGTGGGGAAACTGCTGCTGCACTGTATAAGGAAACTGCTGTTGCTCCTTAAGGGTGTGATGGACATAATTGCTCAATATAAATCAATATTTGGATTTAACAATATAAAGGATGTGATAGATATGATTGCATATATATATATATATATACACAAACGTATATATATTTATTGCTATACCTGTTTGTTCGTATTACAGCTTTATGCCTGGGTCTTTAAGGAGAATGCAAAGAATGCTTATTAATATGTCTAGCTAGAACTTTCTGATTAGCTATAACTTTTGCCTAGTAGCGGACATTGACCATAAAAGGTATATTTCCTGATTTTCAAATTATATGTTATTGTGCTGTTGTTGTGCAAGCCATGTTGTTGTGCTGTTGTTGTGAAAGCTATGTAACGACCCCTCGAAACCGTTAGCCAATAATGTACAGTATAGGTCAATGAGATAGCAAGAGCTGGACGGTGTCCCAAGGTCACTGGCTCCTGCATAGTTTTGAGTATAAAACTTTGTATCTTTGTACAATAAATTAGAACTTTTATGGAGAAAACCGGAGTGTGTCTATGTTTGGGTTCTCTGTGTGTATGTACACATACATGCTGCAGCCTCATACTTGCTGTTATTCTAATTTGGAACCCTGTAGGGAAGAAGTACAAACGTTTGTAACTTGTTGGCTTGCAACCACAAGGGTTACTACATGGGGGTAAGAGCTGCTGGGAAGATCTGAAATATGGGAAGATGTGCTGATGCATTTTATGAAGCATATGGGGGAAGAGGGAATTGCTTCTGAACTCTATTGGCTACAATGGGGGGACCTGCTGCACTGTATGGAGCAATATGGGGGACTGCTGGGGGGCACATTTAGGCATTATTGCA
Organism: Pipa parva; assembly: GCA_019650415.1. Taxonomy (NCBI): domain Eukaryota; kingdom Metazoa; phylum Chordata; class Amphibia; order Anura; family Pipidae; genus Pipa; species Pipa parva. The sequence goes on from WMED01003900.1 coordinate 7,617, forward strand.
TTGGGCTCCATTAAACCTTATCCTGGTATTGAATGAAATTAAAAATGATACAGCACAGAAAATGAGGAAGAAGGTGGTAGGCCATTACATACATGGAAAGGTTTACATCATAGGGTGGAAATGGAAGAAGAGGCATGGGGAGGTTTATTGCCTTAAAGGAAAACCCAAATGTCTATGGTTCATTGAACTAGGGAATATAAACATAATTACAGATTCAGGTCTTTTGTCCTCCACTGGCTCCTACTTCTTGCTTCATCCATACTTCATCCTGCAGGTTCCCACTTCCTAATGACATCAAAGGTCTACCTCCTTTCCTACATCACTGATGTAAGCAAGCACAGATGGGATATCAGGTTCCAATACCACTTTTGCACACGTGTGCACCGGGTAAAAGAGATATGACATAAAGTGCTGGAACCTGTAGGATAAAGACTAGATGAAGGAAGAAGGAGGAGACAGTATATATTTTGCTTACCCAGGATCCCTCACCTGTACACACAAGAGCACTTTAGCTCTCCTTAAAGTAAATGGGGGCATGGAAAGATTCCTGCACAGGGTGGAAGGAGGAGTATAGTAAAGGTTTACTAAACAGGATGGAAACAGGAGTATATAAAAAGGTTACTGCACAGAGTGGAAACAGGAGTATAATAAAGGGTTACTGCACAGTGTGGAAGCAGGAGTATAAAAAAGGGTGACTGCACAGTGTGGAAGCAGGAGTATAATAAAGGGTTACTGCACAGTGTGGAAACAGGAGTATAATACAGGGTTACTGCACAGTGTGGAAGCAGGAATATAAAAAAGGGTGACTGCACAGTGTGGAAGCAGGAGTATAATAAAGGGTTACTGCACAGTGTGGAAACAGGAGTATAATAAAGGGTTACTGCACAGGGTGGATGGAGGGGAATAATAAAAGGTTAATGCACAGGGTGGAAACAGTAGTATAATAAAGGGTTACTGCACAGTGTGGAAACAGGAGTATAATAAATGTTAATGCACAGGGTGGATGGAGGGGAATAATAAAAGGTTAATGCACAGGGTGGAAGGGCAGGGAGTAGCATGGAAAAGGCTACAGCACTATTCTGCAAAAAAAGAAAGTCATGAAAAGAGTTAAAGTAGAGGGTGGAAAAAAGCATTTTCAGTAGAGGAAATATATAAACAGTGGCACAAGGAAAAGAACGGGGAGTCATGGTGGAAAGGAAAAATAATCTGTGCCAACCCTATAACTGCTGCCTTAATGCTGTGAATCCAAATGATCTGTGCAATCAGCCCTTATTGTCCTTTTGCAGATTGACTGCACGGTTCCTAATATGGCTGGCATTTTACTGCACACAGACAGGCAAATAATTATGCTTGTGGCATATACAATGTTCTGTTATATGTGGAAAACACTCTCTTATATAAATATATTTCTAATTACTGACTAATAATACCCATGCAAACAAATTGTACTAGATTATGCTTCTAGCATCTTCTATCATTCAAACGCATATAGAAGGGCTGGGGTGTAAGGATAGATGGAGAGCCTTGGGGGCTCCTGAGGTTACAGCTATCCTGAGACCAGTGTAACCCCTCTGCAGTCCCTCAGTGTCTGGATGGAGGGGGCTCCAGGGCTGATGCTGCACCAGAGCCTGTGGATTTTTAGTTATGCTGTTGCAAAGAGTCGCAGCAGATTCCATTTAAATTTCCTGGTTGTTTTTGCACTTCGTGCACTGTTGCTGGAAGATAGGTTCTGTCCCTTTTAAGAAGTGCTAAATGGTTAAAAAGCGGAAAGAAACAGATTTTCCATACATTACTGAATTTCCATCATTTCCATCAGCATATTTATTGTAATTTTTCTACAGCAATTCCAGTAGAATACAATGACTTTTCATTGCTTAATTTCATCATTGGGAATTTCAAATTTGTAACGTTAGCCGCTATTTTCTGTGGGACAGTCATGGGGTGAAAGTTCGCTGATACTGGAGAAACAGCCTATTTTTATCCATATGCCTGTTTTCTCCTATTTACAAAGTTGTAAATGTTATCGCCCAAAAGTGTTCTCCTGCCTCGGATTGACATAAACCATAATTTCCTATGGAGTTGTTCCTGTCACTTATAGCCACAGTTGAAAAAAGGTTTTAGCCTCAAAGAGGATATCAAAATCTCTCTGTAATGGAAGGTAAAACTAACAGAAAACTGCCACAATTCGATTCGTTTCAGCACTATTTATCACATTATTGAGGTGTTTTCTTTTCGCTGAATAAAATTTATCGATATCAGTAAATATCGATGCGTTAATACCACTACACTTTACATTAAGCTCAATGGACCACCTTTTCCATCCATATCTCTGATCTTTTCGATGGGGACTTATAAAAAGAGGTTCTAAACCGTCTCCATAGGGAATAATGGGTTTTTGCCTCTCTCAACAAGGCGAACACTTTTCAGCGATAAAAAGGGTATTAAGTGGCTTAATAAATATTGCTGATATCAATATTTTCGACCTAATAAAGGGTATATCGATAAACTAGGAGAAGACATTCAATTTTTATAAATATCTCCTATTTGACTTTAGTAAATAACCCCCAAATTCTTAGGTTTTCAGGGTCTGGCTCATAGTTTTAGGATTTGTAGTGAAATTCTAAGGCATCCCAAAGATTATGGGGGTTATTCACTAAAGTCTGAATTGTTGCGTATAGGTGTGAATTCAGTCACAAAACAGTCGCAATAGGCTGCTACTGTCGCAGTTGCGTCTTTATAATGAGAATATTGTTGAAGTCGCAACCTTATTATGGGAAAATTGTTGCAATAGTAACATTTAAAAAAATTGTAGGGACTTTACATTGGGGAAATTTTTGCGGATTTGCTATGAGAATCCGCTGTTTGTGAATTCGATAGTTGAATTCGCACCTTAGTGAATAACCCTTATAGTTCCCCACAGTTTTACAGCTTCTAAAGCCTTGTTGGTTTTGTACTATACCTTATTTGTTGTCATAGTTCAATTGAAACATTATTTTAATTATTCTATCTAGAGTCTAGACTATTTTTTGAATTGCATTCTAAAGACCAGCAAGGCAACTAAGGGGGTAATTCATCAAGCAGCGAAGTGAGTTACGATGCGTTCGGCTCACTTTGAAAATGGTCCCGTCTCGGCGAGAGCAAAAGAGTTGCCTCGCAGAGACGGGAATCCCTTTAATGCACATGCTGATGTCAGCGTACAGGACATCAGCATGCGCATACTACCATTTGCGAAGTGAGCTAGACGCATCGTAGCTCACTTCGCTGCTTGCTGAATTACCCCCTTACATACAGTCCATGATTTATCAAATTCAAAAAGCAGTATTTTCTGTATGTCAAATTGATCAGATACAGAAGGTGTAGAAGGAAGTGGTAGTAGTATTCTGATTACCATTAAAAGAACAACAATACAACTAATAAAGCAATAAAGAACAATGGATGTAAGTGATACCAAACTTTGTTACTGGAATTGATCCAACCTGTTATACACACATGCCATTTTGTATTGCTTTATTAAGTAAAAAGAGTGTGAAAAAATGAGTCACAATTACATAATAAAATTACTTAAAAATCAGTGTATTTTACATTATTTATACTGCAGCGCCCATGTGTGTGAGACATGCTTATGTGTAATAATGTGCCTGCTATTAAATTAAGGCTGTATTTTAAAGAGAAACACTGACACCCTTCACCCAATTCCAAATCTGATAAAAATCATTAAAGGATTAGTCCTATTTAAAAAAAAACAGGTGTTTGCCCTGCAGGCATTTTAGCACTGAGTATTGCTTAAAAGTAGAATAAGGAAATACACTGAAAAAACTTGACTGATACTGTTCAAAGGAGGAAATAAAATACAGGCGGAATTGACATGCATTACTTTTGTTAGGAAATGAGTGAGGGTGCTCCTCCCGCTCACACAGTGCTATATAAATCACTGTAATTCATAGAAGTACACAACAGGCACAGAACTTTATAGCACAGCACAGAAGATATCTGCACTGCCGCACATACCTGGAAATTGTAGGTAAGTGAAAGAAAAGTAGACAATATTTCCTTCGATCCAACTGATATAAGAGTGCTTTCAGCCAGAGGTTTATCTTAAAATAGATATGCTGTTTAAACATGAATACGTAAATATATTTATTATACTATATGTACATTGAGCTATGGGTTTTTATTAACTGCAATTTTTTTTTCTTTCTTAAACATTGAAAATTAGACTTTGTAAATAATGTAAGACGTGAAATTCTTCTAACAAATTATGAATTAAAAAGTAGGTAAAAAAAACTACAAACATTTTAGGTCATTTAAAATAGATAAGAGATTTCTCTTTATTATGTGATAATAACAAAGCTGCAGATTTATATATTTGTCTGTATAATACTGGATGACGACTTTGATGAAGCAAAAACAGTTGGTTTAACAGGCGCTTAGCGTTCAGGAGCTCAGCATATCAGACTAATGTGTCTACATAGCAATGCTTGTGTTTTATAATAACTACAACCTCATTTACACACTGAGGATATTTATAAAAATCGAAAAAGTTTTCTCCTTGCATATTGATATACCTTTAATTAGGGCAAATATATCGCTGATATCTGACCTTTTATTTATTGCTATAAGGTGTTGAGGGTGGCGAAAAACCCATTATTCCCTATAAAGACAGTCCCCCATGGAAAACATCAGCAATATCAATATAGATGGGAAAGGATCTCCACTGAAAATAATGTAAAGTGTACCGGTATTAATGCATTGATCTTTATCCATATTTTATTTGGCACTACATAAATTGAGGGAAATGAAAAATGGGGTAAAAAGAAAAAAAATCATCAATAACGTGGTGAAACGGATTAAATTGTGGCAAATAGGTCAAAAATGACATTTATAAATTTTGGGATAATAACTACAAATATGACATATGTCAGAGATGAATATGTATTCATTAATTCTGTGGCTGTTTATATTTCATATCTAAAATGAACTTATTATGGTAAATTCATATTGACAAGAATCACCCCGAATTTTATTTCCATACTTAAACAAGTTGAAACACATTTACATAGAAGAAAAGTTAAAAAAGACAAAAAAAAACTGTATATTATGCACATTAATTTTCAGTTGCTAGAAATGTTAGTGTCTCACACGAGGATATGTAAAGGTGATTAACAATGAGATGCTGAGTTTATTAGATTAACCAGAGTTAAACCATCCAGCAAGACTTTCTTAGAGAAGAACTAAAACTTATTTTCTCTAGGGGTGATTCTTAAAAGGGAGAAGGGAAAATACCAATCACCTCACTCACTTTAATGTGATGATCCTCTTCTAGTTCACACCTCCTCTTCAGCCTCAGTGATTGTTTTTTTTCCAAGATTTATAACCAGTGTTAAAGAGGAAGCAGAATGTGACAAGGATTGCGACTCTGGAACAGAAGAAAATAAGATTAGCTCTATCTAGATCGTTGTCATATATTTCCCCCCTCCCTCCTTAAGAGAAAACCTTAGAGAAAACAAGCTTTACTTCTTATTTAAGCTTGTTTGGCTGAAGCTTTTAAAAGTATTGATTTATAAATCTGTGCTATTTATATAGAGCGGACATATCATATGGTATTTTATAGAGATTATTAATTCACTTCTGTCACTGCCCCAATGCAGTTTACAGTATAATTTCCCAACACTATCACATATACACACAGACTTAACAGATTGTTCCATTTATTACAATATCTTATATATTGAGCGTGAAAAAAGTTCACACTTCTTGCTTTCTACAATCACTATTTATTGACGCAAATATACATAAAATAATTTAAAACATGTCTAAACAAACCAACGTTAATGTTACGCATCTGAACAATTTATTATAAATATTCTTAAGGCGTGCAAACTCCCCGAGTATAAGCCTGGCTACGCTGTGCAATGTGTTACCATTTACAAGCATAGTTGTGTGTCCTGGAGAGTGGTCAGTCTCCAAAGAGAGAGAAAGCTAGCTGGTCCTTTCAATATATAATGCTTCCCTCCCTTAACATTCATCTTACGTCATATCCATCTTCTTACTCAGGGGAAAAGATCTTTCTTTTAAACTGTACTAACTGTATATATGAAAGGCTGCATTTCTTTGTCTCTTCCTTTACATTGGAAATTTGGCTATCCTGCTGTTAATTAACTACTGTACCAGACCAGAATCAATTCGGTTAACCTCTGTGGTACTTTGATTAGCTTTATAAATGTTTTATCAATCTTAATACATCACTATTAACACAGGTTAACGTAAAAAAAACTTGTGTGACTTATGTGACTGTAACGTGTTGAGATAAAACCATTTAGTTTTTCATTAATCTAGCCATTATAAGTAAATTGCATTGAATGAATGATTATAGAATAGCTGCTAACCTAGCAGAGTAACATCCTAAGGTTAAAATGTTTTTAATGTTTTTTTAAACCTGCTCTAATCTTTTCAGGAATTTCTCTTCTTCTTGGTGCAAGAAGACGTTCCTATGGAGGGGTTTCCTGCTGTATTTTATAGTGAACCTGCAGTCCTTGGGCTACTTTCAAATGCCATCAGCGCCTTCCTTGTGTGCATGCAAAACTTTGCTTCTTTCAACACCTCCATCAGTCCAGGAGGACTGGACAACATTCTAGCAGGTAAATTCATAAAACTTGGTTTGTTAATTGTAGAAGTGGCTTGAAATTTTATTTTTTTTAATTTTTAAATTAATGGAAACCTTTGGATGGTTCTTCTTTACTGCAAAAATATGTGGTATGTGTAAGATGTCTATTACAGGAATCAAGGAAAAGCACACCCTATAATGTACTTACTGGACTTACTTTATTGCAGGTGTTCATCTAATCCTGATTGGTGGAATAGCACAGCTTGTGGCTGGGTTCCTTTCTTTCCGAAAGTATGATCATCTCAGCGGGGCATCATTTATTGCCTTCTCAGCACTGTGGAGCAGCTATGGTGCCACCCGCATCATTGTTGGAACAGAATCTGATTTGACAAACAGCTCTATTACATCAAATCTTACTTCACTTCCTATCAAAGAGAGTGCAGTGTCAGGGCTAGTAGCTTACATCTTTATTGCGTTCATCTTGTCTTTCTGCTCAGCCACAGTTAATTATATCATGCCTTTTGTATTTGGGGCAATAACCTTAACATTAATATTTGAAGCAGTTGGGTTATTCAGTTCCTGGGCTCTAGTAGTGTCAGGAGTTATAGAATTAATTATAGTTTTATGTGGACTATATGGAGCTGCAGCTCTTCTACTAAAGGGAATCACACAAAGGTATGTCCTACCAGGTTTTGGTAATTCCCTCTTCAACGTCCTTCTTTTGGGAACAGGCAATCGGGCCTCTTCAACTGCTGCAGGGGAAGAGAAGAAGAAAAATACAAAATATGCTGAGCCCATGGCATTGGGTTACCTATGTGACACCATATCTCCCTTCATTATGGCTTTCTATAGCTTTGGGTACATGAAATCATTTTATGTAGGAGCCATATGGATCAGCATCAATGTACTGTCTCAGCTGTGCGCCAGCTACTACAGCTATCTCCGAGATGATATTTACCATGCAACAAAGTTTGCATTTCATGGGACATTCTGGTTGGTCAAATCCTGGGAAGAGTTTATTCTGTCAGTTGTACTGACATCAGGAAGTGCTGCCTGGAGTAGAGAGGCAATGGTCGGAAACTGGTTCTATCTAGCAGCAGCTTGTATCTTTTGTTTCATGTCTCTCAATAAAGACAAACTAGAAATAGCTCACAATGTTGCATTCACCTTAATGATGGTGTCCAGCATACAGCAGATACCAAGTAAAGAGGCCTATATATTCTTTGGGGTTACCTGCAGCATATTTACAGCTCTTTCTCTGTATGCCACATTTGCCAGTCTTGTAAACTCAATAGCAGAAAAAGTTCTTATTCCAATTGGTAACATTGTCGTGACAAGTGCCAGATTTCAAGAAATACTGGCGCTGGGCAGATCTGGCTTGGAAAAGATTGGAAAACAGCTAGATAACATTGAAAATCACTCATCTCGTGCATCTGATCCTCTCTTCTACATCTGCAATGGTCTGGCAGCAATTGCAGCAATCCAAGGTACCTTATCTGATGCTACACAGGCCTACCTATCAATCCCTTGGGTGCTGGTTCCAGGTGCAATAATGCAACTGTATGTCTGCAGAATTGAGGTCCAGGGAGGCAGAAGATTTGGCTCTGTCCTCCCTTTCTGCTACACCGTTGTTTGGGCAACATGGGTCTGGCTACGATTTGCAGGTATTACTACTTTAAGTATATTTACAAATACTTGCATATATATATATATATATATGAAACTTGGATTTGTTTTTGTATTTAGACTTATACATACATTTGTAGAGAGAGATTATTAAAACATATTTAGCCATGTTTATATGGCTAATGTATAGAAGTTATGAAATGAAATTATAAGGAAATTTAAAACAGCATATTAAAAACTTAGCCAAAAAATGTAAAAATGTACTCATTTACTCAGGGAGGCACTTGCAGTTAGAAAATGCTAAATAATAGTATCTGTCTGTATTTATATATTTATACATTATATATAGGCAAAGAATATGAGTACCTCTATTTATTTCCATATTGTTTTATATAGAACTCACATACGCTTTAATCACACTGAACAATATATTCTGCCATACCACCATGTATACTTTAATATGTTTTTGTTTTCCTCTAGGACCTACACTTGGAATCAGTACAAACAATGATGGGGGATTTTCAGCTGGAGCAGTTGCTTTTCTCATAATCAACATATTACTGATTGGTTTAGGTATGTTGAAACAAAATAGTGTCATTAGTAATAATTTTTAGATGTCATAGCATTAGAAAATGCATAGTGTGCCATTACCCTTTCTATTAGTATTTAATGCACGAGTGTTATATTTAAAAGTATACTATAGAATGAACAAAGTAAGTTTAAGTCTCCAAATCTGTAATAATGGCAACATTATTGCTTTACACCTAATTTCTCATAGCACCACTTTATAACCCAGTCCCATTCACCACTGTAGAATAAATTATTTTTCCAAAATATATTTATTAACTTATTTTCAGTTGTCTTGAATTTGCTCTACTTTCATACAGAAGCACCTCCTCTCCCACATTCTTGTTTATTTGATCAATTTGGAATCTAAAGTCAGCGACTTGATAGACAGATTGAGAATTCTGGAAAAACAACCAGAAAGAAGCAGGAGGTCAGATCTGTGAGGTTTGCACATCTGCAAGATTCCAATTGGTTCTCCAGAATTCTGAAGTCTTTTACTCAAATCCATGGCTGAAGATTTTAACTGAAAAAAAAAGAGAGAAAGTAAATAAGGAAATGAGTTTCAGGGATGCATAAACTGAAAATACAACAAGCATTTATTTAACAGTGACATCAGACAGCCAAATAGTTGTTGGTTACTTAACTGTACCTTTAAGATTTTAGAGATAAGGGTTCTTTACTGAAATGGAAAGATATGTGTTTTTGTAAATAGCTCAAATATACAGTATCCATACCCCAAGTTTTCTATTGTGATTTAACCAACAGTTTATGATTCCCTGGATGTTTGTAATTTGTATCTATTTTTTTACAGCTGCTCAGACCAATATCGTACTCTTCCTTGTCTCACTTGTGATGGAAGTAGTGATTGTGTGTTTCCTTCTATTTACTCTGGAAAGCCTTCCCCTCCAGCTAGAGAGTAAGTATAGGGGAAAACTATGAATTCAAAAAAGTTGTCCTTTCACTTAGTTCAATGAACTAGTTACATTTCAGACTAGAGAGAAAAAGAGAGATTTTTTTCTTTCACAACTGATTAATAACAAAGTTAGAAAACTAGTTTATATGATTTCACACCAGCAAATAAATTTAGACAGAAATACTGGGCAAACATAAGAATGAAAGTCAAATCCCCCAGATATGTGGCAATGTGTCCTTATCATTGTGATCATTAGCAGCCAATAAATCATAATCATCTCTCTCTTACTTCCCCTATAGTTGCAGCATTGTCAGTCTTTAGCATCCTCTGTCTCTATGGCTTCCTGGCTTCTTTTGCAAACTGCCTGTTCAACAAAGAGCTGATATGTATGGGACCTGCTATCTTTAAGGTAAATAAAAATGTACAAACAATCCGAGTGAACCGGTTATATCCTAACCCTATAGTAACTTTTTTTTTTACTCATATGAGTGACTAGATCACAAAACATAGAGGGAGTTATTGGCTAAAGTCTGAATTGTTGCGTAAAGGTGGGAATTCATCAGCTAAAGACAGTTGCAATGGATTGTTACTGTTATGTTTACTATGGAAATATTGTCGCAGTTGCAACTTTAATATATGTTGTGGTCGCGACTTTACAATGGGAATATTGTTGCGGATTTGCTATGGGAATCCTCACTTTGAGAATTCAACAGTCGATTCTCACTTTAGTCCATAACCCTCCTAAGAGTATTAATTAAAGTCTAGAGAATGTATGGCTTCCAAGGAAAATGATAAAAGCTGCACTTTGAACTTTTTGATGTTATCAGAAGTGAATGAGGAAATGAAGTAGCACCCTTTCCTGGCAATGTGTTCTGTTGGTTAATGTGGACTTATCTTTGTACCTCTCCTTTTTGCCCTAATGGTTAAAATAAATGTAAAGAAAAAAAATCAAAAATGAAAACAAATTAAAGTTTGATTGAAGAAATGGAATGCATTGCTAAACATTAATACGTATATTGTTGATATATTGAGCACAACTGAATAGAGATAGGCTAATTCAGATGTAGAACTACCCTTGTTTTAATTGTGCTAGTATGTCATCCAAACATGGGTGGTTTTTTATGTTTTATATCAAATATTATTTGGTTATTACACCCTTTTTCACACTTTTGTTAAGTGAAGAAGAAAGTGGACTACTTGCTACAGAGAGCTAATGTTTATTCTGGAGCAGGGCAGTTATGAAATCAACCTGTATACAAACATGACTAAAGAAAATATGTAATATAGTAAGTGTGTTTTGTGGCTTTTATGGGCACCTTAAAGCAGTAAAGTAGCATTTCATTTACATATATTTTATATGACATCAACAGATGTGTTTGTTCTTATAGAATGAAAAACTACACGAGAAGGAAGAAGTTCCAAGCTCATGCCTCCTCCCCCAGTCCCGTCGTACAAGCAATTTGAGAACAATTGCAAACATTCTAGAGGGTGGAGGAGTGTGTGGAATTCCCACTGATACTGTTTATGCTTTGGCAGCTTCCTGCAAGCATCCAGAAGCTATCAACAGGATTTACTCCATCAAAGTAAGTTGTGGTGCTCGGACTAGGTAGAATATCTGAAAGCAAAATGTGAAACAAAATTTTATATTTTTGTTGCTTTTAAAACATTGTAAAACATCTTGTACAGTGAAAGCACTAGTATAGGAAAAATCGATTCCATTAGAGGGATATTGCAGATTTAATTAAAGAGCTAAGCTTTTAAAGTTACATTAAATTGGAAAATGCTGCATACTTAGATGACTAAGCACAGTCAGAGGAACAGAGAACTCATTAAGGAATGAATCCATGATGAGTGCATTTACATGTTTTTTTTTTATTACTTGTGACATAAACAGTTGTAGAGCAGGAAAAAACACAATGTACACTTGCTAACTATAAAACTTGTATTGGATTTCATAGGAACGTCCTTCAGAAAAACCAATCTGTATCTGCATTTCCAACCTTGAACAACTAAGGGTGATCAATCCTCCATTCAGTCCCCTACTTTGGAGGTTCATGGACCTGGTGTATCCTGGTGGGATCAGCTGCATAGTAAAGAAAGGAGAATGGCTTAAAGATCTGGGTAACAAATTATTTTAATATATAACTACAATTCAGTCTTTATATCCAAACTCATTCTTATTCATTACATTCAATTCAATTGAACAGAGAAAGGACAACTGAACAGCACCAGGACTATAAATTTATTAAACTACTAATGTTAAATATGGCTACCTTACCATCAAAAAAACCGAGATAGGAGAACTCGCTCTCAAAAACTTGAAAAAATATCTTGCGAGAACAATGCGAGATCTCGCTCAGTAAACTTGGAAAAAACCGAGAGCGGTCTTTCCGAGTCTATTAAATTTCACCATTTTAGAATGATGATAAATACATACAAAATGTATGAATTATATATTCTTCAAATGTTTTGTGGAAAATATATTTAGCTACCAACTGCTGCATAACTTTTAAGTACTAATTCTCGAAAGACCACAGAAATCATGCCCTAAGCAAGTCTTTTACATTATCAAGTCAGTTGTAACTGATTACTGTTAATTTCTGTTATAGGTGTGGGAGTTGCATATGAGCGAGTTGGGACAGAGGACTCAATTATGATAAGAGTTCCAGACCACACGGTGACTGCTCATCTAACAGACATGACAGGACCTTTAGCCATCACATCTGCCAATCCAAGTGGAGAAAGTGACAGCACTCACCATGATATGGTTATAACGTAAGTCAACTGGAGAGTATTTTTCTAATTTCTACCTAAATTATACAAATGAACAGAGCCATATATACACATTGCAGAAAAAGATAATACATGGGCTGTGATCTTAAAATTTCAAATTGTAATACATCCCAAAGACTGGATTTTTATGAAGAGTTTGCACAGAAATTATATATATAATCCAACTGAAATCTATCAGAAACCAACTTATTTGAGTACAAGGGATCTCTAAATGAAGGGAAAAAACACATAAGCATGGAAAGGTTTTTAAGAAAAGATGCCATCTGAAAAGCGAGTAGAAATATGAAATAAACACTTCTTTACTTAAAAGGTGAGAGATCCATAGAACATCCTTCCAGCTGAGGTGGTTGGCTTTTAAATGAATTGCACAGATGAAAGTCAATCTTAAATCACTTTAAATAGCAATCTAAAAATACAGGTAACCATATAAATAACATAATTATATACATACAAACAACATGGATGGTTTATAAGCTATTTAATCTTACATTTCCATATATTTGGGTAGGACAGAGAAATAACAAAATCTATTTTCTTCTTAGACGGCTGAGCGACAAATTGGATGCAGTTCTGTGTGACGGACATTCCAATGAGCTTGTGGGATCAACAACTGTCAACTGCACTAAAATAGATGAAGGTTAGTCAAATATTACTGATCATATTCAAATACTCAATTCTTAGTAAAGTGTGATGGTTTAAAGAAGAAATGAGGATTTTTATCCAGTTTGAAAACAATGCATATCTCCCTAATAATAACTGCTGTATATGTACAATTTCTTTAGCAAGATACAAAGTAATAAATATCTACTTTATAGCCTATATAAGCAAGGCAAGGCTTTTTACACTACACAAGAACTGTAGTTCACAAAGCTTGCAAACTAGGAGAAATGACTCAGGGTATACTCTGGAAGTTTTTCTGTGAGTAACTAAGTAGACCTGTGCTTCTATAAGCAAAAGCAAAAGTAAACTTTAAGCCCTGAAATGAATAAAACTCCCATGCACCATCTGGATGTAGCTTTTAGTGTATAAAACATAAGAAAGGATTCCATTTAAATCAGGCTTTAATAAATAGAAAATAAAATCATTTTACCTAAAGTCCCACATTTCTGAGATTTTTATAAGAATCTTTTTAAAAGTACATACAGCTTTTTTTTGGGAAAGAGCCCTGTAATCCAGAAGTCAGATATTCACTGTATTAATTGTTTTTAATTTTTCTTCTTTTTATACCTCAATATTATACTAATAAAACGAGTATGTGCACAATTTAAGGGTGCTGTATTCTTCTTTGGTTCATATTACTGTTTGGACTCCTATGTGTAGCACCACCAATATATACTGTATATA
>WMED01003902.1:0-21460 GCA_019650415.1 Pipa parva
TAGCAATAAATTTTTGTTTTAAATTTTATTGGGAGTGCACAACGTTCTTTCTATTGTTTAAAGTCTCAGGCCTAGTATAATATTGGAATAACATTATACCTCTCTAGAAACTGTTTCAAGAAGTGCTCCATCAAACATCACAGTTTTCTTTGGCGTATAAAAGGGTAGTTTTTCATGCAGGTAGACGCATAGCATAAGCATCATAATTGGGTTTGGGTCACAGATGTCAGTGGCCTGTATTAAAAATACATACAATGGACAGTATTAGCAGTTTCATTTAGCAGGTAGAACATTCAGTACAATTCTAACTTGTGCTAACCTAAATGTAACAAAACATTAAGTATGCCAGTTTAATCTACTCATTTGGGTTTATTTGGCATATTCCAGTGGACCGATAATTAATGAACACAATACAATTAAGTTTTAGGAAACTAAATACCATAATTCAGGTTTTATTAGCCACAGCAGATTGCATTATTAAGAAAGTATGGTTTAACTATTCTTTCAAGGTTAATTTAAAAGTCACAAAACATCTATAGATTCACACACTATAATTTGTATCAGGAAAACAAGGGAAATTGAGGTTAGTTATGGGCTACATATTCACTTTGTTAAATGACACTGCTTGTGGTGATATCAGAGCTGCAGTGAACTTTTTATTAACTTTATTGATTTAGCTAAAAAGATAAAATCCATTGGATAGAATGGAAAGGATATGTAGCTTTATCATTTGTTTTTCAAAGTGATTTTAAATCTATTGTCCCTATAAAGAAGTTTAAAGTTAATGTGTTTTTTGTTACCTAAATGACTTAATGATATCACATATGACAAAATCAGATGATGCTTTGTTCATCGTAATAAAGAAAAACAAAAAAAAAGTTGCTATTTCATATACTTTTCCCTATACAGTACATTCATATAAATACACATTCCCCCAAAGATTGGTTCTTTGTAATCCTGAAACACCAGGTTCCCTTTACTATAGGGGGAAATTTATACAATACATTTCAACCCATTTGATTAATTTCAATTTGTTTTGCGGCTATTAAATGTTATTCGGTTTGAGAGAATTGGGATAGGGTTGAAAAAAATGAGGGCAAACCAGCAAACTTTGCAGTGTCTTCTATGAGGGTCTTTTTGGGAATTATAAATATCAGTATCTCCCATATCGATACATTAGTGCTGTTTTTTGTGATTTTAACAGCAATAAAAGGGTCAAAAATATTTTTGACTTTTATAAATATCCTCCTATGGGTTGATAACATTTACCCCACATTTTATCACCTAAAATTTTTTTTTTTTTTCTGAATTCACTTAAGTGAGTCATTCCTATCACCAAAGTATTGAATTGAGAGAAAAAAGCTCATGAGTTATTAAAGCAAGGGTATTTTTGTAAGATGTTACTGCATGAGTTGTATGGTAAAATCCTAGTGGTCCTAAACACTAGTGTGAGCCTTACCTTAGACAGTGGTCACACTCACAGTTAGGATTGCTGGACATTCACTGATAGTAAAAGTCCAGTGTTCTGAGATTTATGTATTATAAGATTAGCGGATATTATAAATGACGCATAAAAAAATAATAACTAGTGCAAATGCAAACTCTAAACAAGATGTGTTAATCTTTAACACATAACAGTTATTCTGATGTAAGCATAATAAGGGGTACACTTTATATTTTAGCTTTATAAACCAGTCTGTCCCCTACATTAGTGTCTAATTATAGGACTGCATATGTTGATCCTGGACGTTATCCTGTTTTCTGTTCTGACTTCACATGCACTGACTTTTGCATGTTTTCCCAGATTCAATTGACCTCTGCCTGCCCTGAACTTTCTGCTCTGAATACCGACCATCCCTGTCTGCCACCTGCCTTGACCCGTGCATGTCTCCTCTTCTCCTGTCTGTAGCCTGACCAACAGTGGACAGCAACCCTAGGGTCCGCAACCTGAGTATACCTCCGTAGCTAAGACCATACGTCCTTGTAGAGGTCTAGGGTGAAGACCGGATATATCCTAGACTCCACGCTTTAGGGTTTGCAGGTGCCAAGTTCGCTGTGCTTCTCGCTAGTACCAGTTCCTGGCTGCTACCTCCTACTCTCCCTACCAGCTTACTGATCTAGTTCCTGATAACAAACATTTAACAGACTTTGTGGCACAAAAAGTAATTAGCCATTAACAGTAGTTAGTTTGATCTTTCATGCTGAAATGCCAATATCACTTTAGTTACTATTACTTGTGCTGGGATTATAATGTTCTATTCCTTTAATTCTTAGAATTTACTGCTCAACTTAACTACATACTCAGCTTGATCCAGAGAGCTGTATTACATCATTTTATATATTTGACACAAATATTATTCACCACTAATTCTTTGGGATAATTAAATCAGTTCATTAATTGCAAGGCTTATCTGATAATGCACCAAATGTCTGTGGACATAGGAAACCTCTGCATAAAAAATCCTTTAACTTTAACATATGAATTAGAACAGTCTGATTACATTTTGGGGTTTTTTAAGCTATACTGGACTTCACTTGAATTTCATTCAAAATTTTATGTTAAAAAGAAGTCCTGGCTTAACAGTGCATAAAATAAGCATTTCATCTTTCACAGATTTTCTGTATGAGGAAGAGAAAGACAAGCACACTTT
The DNA here is from genome assembly GCA_019650415.1 of Pipa parva. Taxonomy (NCBI): domain Eukaryota; kingdom Metazoa; phylum Chordata; class Amphibia; order Anura; family Pipidae; genus Pipa; species Pipa parva. The sequence continues at coordinate 2,652 of WMED01003902.1, forward strand.
ATAGTGCTGGGGGAATAATTTTTTAAGAAAATGTACTGTAGAGTATGGAGAGTTTCTTTTACAACTAGGGCAAAACATACTATAAATTGCTGATAGATTTTAATAGTGACTTAACCACAGCTTTTCAAAATTACTTGAATACACATGCATATATGTGCACTTTCAAAATTATCGTGCTGCTGTTGTAAAGGAGCATAAAATATAAAATGTTGAGAAACTATTTAAATGAAAGGACATTATGTCATGTCGCCAAATAAGCACATAATTTGTAAAGAAGTTTTGCAGTTTTTATGGATAAAATGAATCCATTTTTTTCTGCAAAAATAATGCAGCATTGTTTGACCATTTAGTTTCTTGTATACCTAACCACAGACATGGCAGAGCTGGGTAGAATATGCCCAATATGCAATACTCTGCCTCCAAATCCTATACCAATACTGGCTCCAACAATGCTCATAGTTTTAAAGCCAGGGTAGGTGAGGAGGCAGAGTACAGTATGAAACCATACAGTATTACATATGGGTCATAAGCAATATTATCCTGATACTAAGGGCCTTATTGAATTATTGACTGAGGATAGTTTTGGCAAACAATTGGACTGCTACGAGTTTGGTTTTAAAGGTGAAAAGGGCATGTTCCTGACAAAGATAAATGGGTACAGAATTTCAGAAGTGGGAAGCAGAGAGAAAAAAAGGGTTTAAGACCAGAAAGGGAAGTATTGGTGTGTGGCATGCAAAGCTGGTTGCTTTGGGAGGAGTGCAGTTGATGTCGAGGAAGGTACAGGTATACGAGTGAGGAAATGTAGGATGGGGCAACTGAGTGAAGTGCCTCAAATGTCAAAAGGAGAACACTGTAAATGATATGTTTGCTTACGGGGAGCCAAGGAGCAGAGAGAGATTGGAAAAAAGGTTGTCCCTTCTGGGAAGAGAGATAATTCTGGCAGCAGAATTTAGAATAGACTGGAGTGAGGAGAGGTGGGAAACTGAAAGGCCAGATAGAAGAACACTGCAGAAGTCCAAGCAGGATAGGATGAGAGCATGCATGAGGGTGTTAGCAGTGATACGAGAGAGAAAGGGGGAGATCTTGACAATATTGCAAAGGAAAAAAAACGATGGGATTTAGCAGTGGAAGAGATATGTTTAGAGAAGGAAAAAGTAGAGTCAAAAGTCACCCCGAGACAATGTACAGAGGTTACAGAGTTGATGATTGCACCATTAACTAGAATTCTAAGAGGTAGGAGCAGGTCCAGGTTTGGCTGGAAAGATAATCAATTCTGTTTTAGTGAGATTTAATTTGAGCTGGGACTTAGCCATGCATGAGGAGATTTCCAGGAGACAGCTAGAAATTTGAATCTGTGCAAAGTACTTGTGCATGTGCATGCAAAGTAATGTGAAGAGCTCCATAAATCCTTGATATTTAAATAAAGCCCTATATGCACTCGTTAAGATTATATTATTGCTTTGTAATTTAATAAAAACTTTGAAGCAACAGGCAAGCTTCAAACTTTTATTATCCAAAGGGTTGGATAATTTACATTTGCCTTAGAAATGGATTAAAAAAAGCCAGAGAAATTCCATTGCTATTTGGCATAGAATAAAAATACAGTATGTTTAGATGTAAGTAACCATTTAATTACACTTTCACTTCTTTTACAGAGAAATAAACAGGGTTGATAGATATTGGTGTAGTTAAGCTATAATGTCAAAGTATGTGTATGGGCTTAAATTGCTTAAAACTTTATAAACCTGACCTTTCAGCTCTCTACAGATGAGACAAATATTGAAATAAAAGAATATATTCTAAGAATCTTGCCTCACTAATTAAATGTGGGCAGTGATGCACATTATGAAATGAGACTTCTTTCTCTTTGTAAACACAATAACATTTTTTTAAATAAATCAGTAAAACTGTTTTCATATAATGACTATGGAAATAAAATAGTATGTTATGCATGTTCTGCATTCTACCTGCATTAAAATTACTACTTGACAATGAATATAGTTATTTACCTGGATATCTATGTCTAGGTTGATTGTCTGGAACCCACTGACAAGAAGAAGGCAATTATGTAGACACTCTTCTGGGCTTTCAGGGTTTGTATACATAAATGTAAAATGAGTAGAGATCTAAAAGGAAAAATGTTGAATGTACATTATATATACATATATATATCACTTGAATTAAAAGGGATGTTCATCTGAAAAAAAATTTTAGTGTGTATTTTTTCATTCTTAGACTGGTTGTCTGGGAATCAAGACTTCCTCTTTAAGATGACTGCCTGGTTTCTTGGGAACAGAGGGACATTTAAATGTAAATCATGGGCACATTTAAATGCAAAAATCAATTGTTAACTGCAAAAGTGTCATGTATGATATAGTAAAAACACATTTTAGTTGACTATTCCCTTCAAGGAAAGACATTTATTAGGAAAGTTAAAAAAAAAACTTTAGCTACTGTATGATCAGTTTGGTATCTTTACTAAAAAAAAAAAAAAGAGTTTAGAATATGGAAGCTAAATTATAAGGTAACTATCCATTACCAAAGAAACCAGTATTAAACAAATAGTTTTATAATATTAGACATAAATAAGATTTGTGTTTACCACCTCTGCAATAAAAACTAACAAAGTGATAAGCTTTTATGTTTGCTTAATAAGATTATGTCACAAGAACATTAAGGAATTGTTTACCAAACTTCCTATGAAGAAAAATCGATATGACACTTTAGGACATTACAATGATTTATGTAAATGACAAAATCAGCACCGGTACATTCATACAAACTGAGGAAAGATTCTGGGGGGAATTCATCAAAGTCAGGGTTTCAGTGTATATCATACCATAGTGTGTAGTTCTGTACTGTGTTACAATTACAATTACAAATATTATCAAAACTGGTGCACTGAAAATCTATGTATTTATGTATCTATCTCTCTATAAGGTAGGATAGAGTGGTCATGTTTTATATATATATATATATATATATATATATATATATATATATATATATATATATATATATATAGTTTCTTTAGGGGAGTAAGACAAAGACAGAATGGACATATTACAGTATTACAGAGGGATATGGTACTCACTAAAAATGGGCAATATGTTGCCATCTGAGCAGCAAGAACAAGGCCATCCAACAGGTCTCTGTCAAAGTTTATTATCCATCTTTTTGGAGGAATTACACCTTAAAAATGAATACATTTTTCAAATTATTCTGCTGATAAGTGTTAAAAAGAGATGGAAATCATGTTAAATATAGATAGTAAAAAGAGAACTGAACAAGTCAGGAAATACAAGATTGGGCTTAATCACAGTATTGGATAGGAACCACATAGTGGTTAAGATATATGTTTTGCATGTGGAAGGTTGTTGGTTCAAACCTTAGAACTTACCATTCCTATGTAAACATTAAGCTCTATATTATGTTGTTTCTTCAATCTTGGGTGAGATAAATTTGGATGAGTTCATTAAAAAAACTGTTTTGGAATCTCTTATTTTCCCAATTATTTCACATTGGCTTCCAGTTGCCTTATTTTCATTATTTGTTCTAAAAATAAATAATTTTTTGGCCTCATGTTGAATATAAATTAGGTGAACATTTCCCCTTTGATAATAACTTTGTTACTCTGTGAAACAGGCTTTTAATTGTGCATTGATTGTATTCCAATTATACCAGGGTGGAAATATTAGCAGTAAACTAGTGTAATTTGCAAATTGCAATAATAATGCAGTTAAAGATGTCTTGTTTTCCCAATTACTTTTCTTACAGCTAGTTGAGTATTCGTCTCTCACTACGCTTTTACAATCTGTGTGTGTCAGGCTGCAACACTGGAAAAGCATTTTATCACTATTTAATTCATAGAAATGGAGCAAACCATTAATCAGATTTCATCCTATTTTACTCCAAAAGATGTCTGACAATAAATCATGTTTGCCAATTGACCTTTACAGCATTGACATTTTAGCAAACTAAATCAACCATCAACCAAATATAATAAATAGCTGTAATATTTTACAATGTTGATTCTGGTATCAATTTTAAATACTTATTTATGGTTAACTACCAATACAAAACTTCTTACACTACTTTTAGATTCTCCATAGGTAGATGTTGTTGTAACTATTTTAGTAAATGTAAAGATCTAAAATATTTATTTGACATCTAAGCAAGTAATGTCGCAGCTCTCTCTCTTCTAATAAGAACTGAAATGTTGGTGTATATATGTATGATGTATATTTTTAAACAATGTTTCTGCTTAAAGGGGAACTATAGTCAGACTACATCTTTATACATGTAGTACTATACTTTAGTGAGAAGCGTTTCTCCACATTAGAGGGCGAAATTTATTAAAGTCGTAAATTTTACCGATCGATCGAATTTTCGAAATTTCAATTGGAATTTCGATCGATCGATCACTTTGCCTTTAATAAATTTCTCCCTAGATGTACTGTATAATAAATCATCCTGCTTCAGATAAAACAGCACTGGAAAACTCCCACACCAGAAAATGTACCAGCCTGTTTTCCATGAAAGGGTATCCTCTCCCAGACATTTTTGCCTAATGTGTAACGCCTGTGCACATGTTAATTTCCTGCATTCCAGGAATGTAAACAAAGAATGACTGATAAGGCCAAAAGTCAGCACACTGCTTACCAATAGTAGTCAGGCAGCTTTATTTTTCTCATGTTTAACAGTTATATCACACACTTTTCCCAGGGCAAGAGTTTATCAGTGCTCTGTAATAAATCATTCTGCTTCAGATGAAACATCTACTGGGGAGAAACACTTCTCACTAAGGTATAGTACTGTATATATAAGGATGTAATCTGACTATAGTTCTCCTTTAATCATTAAAGAGTGTGCTGGTTTTTTATAACATTTACTTATGATTACCTGTACTCATCCCTAAAATATTTTTCTGATGTCGCATCACCAATATATAATATATAATAGGATGTTTATTTAAAAGTATATCATAACATATTTAAAAGATGGTTTCTAATTTCCACATAATCTTTCTTTATGAGACATTTATATATAAAACATTGCATTTCTGCATGCACGCAACTTTACATTACCACGTATTTAGATATGTGATTATAAGCTCCATGTTTAGAGTAGATCAATTACACCAGATATCCAGGACTGCCACCAAAAATCATGGGGCCACCAGCATGTTTTTAAACACCCAAGCTACACTGCTTATTGCACAGTAGACCAATTGATTTATTGCTCAGTACTCCATTGGGCCACCTTTGTTTTTTGGCTGTGCCACACAAATCATGTTGACACCCCTATATGCTGCTGTGTGAATACAGTATAATGAAAGCATGAAAATCAAATACTAAAGACTAGTTTATTAAGAACATCTCCAGCCTACATTTAATAGATAAAAGAGTGATCAAGAAATAACTTTGGAGGTATACATGATTATTTTACTATTTGTAAAATATTGCTTTCAGTACCTTTCTGGCAATCTTTCCAGACAGTGCTTCTCATTTTCTCATAATTAATGTTGAGCCAAGTTAATAATATTCTTTCAGATGTTGAGTATATATTGCTTGAGAGTGGCTCAGAATTAATTTTGGGCATAGTCCTGCTAATATAATCACTGTCATTTTTATTTTCAGCAACACGAGACAGAATCAACACCTTGAAAACAAAAGTGGGAAATTTCAATTACAAAAATGTTTAACACCCCAAATGATTCATTTGCTGCCTAACAATCCAATTTAATGAATAATATTCTAGAGTTGCATGTAATATGAAACGCTTAATTTCTTTTGATAATAAACATAAAGTGGAAATATTACAGTGCATGAAAAGGGTAATAACATTTTTCTGCAAGATGGATGACATAGAAATTACAAATAATGGATCAAAACTCATATGCACTGGAACACTATNTACTTAGCATCAATTGAATCAAGTACTATAATATATGTATATACAGACACAAGCATACATAATTTTACTATGTGTGTGTTGATATTTTGGTTCTGCTTGCCAAATTTGGTCTAGATCTGTACTGCTGAAAGAAGCATTGAACTTCCATTGGTAAAAACCCTCCTATAATGTAGTTTTTTTCAGAAACTGTGTTTATTCAAAGAGGCTGTCTTTATTATGACACAGCATATTATGCTGTGTCAGCTCACTTGCTAGTGTACAAGGTATCTTAACAGGGGAGAACATGCTTACCACAGTATGATTATTATACACCACCCCCATTCAGTACACTCAGTGGTGTAACAATAAGGGTTGCAGCAGTTATGCAGGGGCCTTGCCATGACCACTACAACCCATCTGCAGTTTATCAGTGCCTGTCTGATGCCCCCCAAATCCCAGTAAGTGTCTTTAATTTGGGGGCAAGGGAGAGGGAAGAGCTGTTGGGGGATGGGGCCCCAATGTGATTCTGCACTAGGCCTGACAGACAAGATCTGATCCAAATCCTGCACAGTAGCCTGTTACTTAGAAGTAATGTCTCTTAGTGCACTTGTTAGATGATAATATTTTACATTATTAAATATCAGTGGCCACAGAGGAACAAGGGACACACTGATGAAATGTTGACAATGGTAATATACTGTTAATGTGCTACTATTTCTGTGATGCATTAGTGTAGTTTTCCTGTTACCTGCCCTCATCTCTGCCTTACATTCTTACCAATTATTTGACAGGGCTGGCAAAGAAAATGGTTAGTAAAGTATTATAAGTGATAATATCAGTAAAGAAAACAGCAAAAATGGTATTGTACTGCAAGGGGTGAATGGAAATTGCATTACTGTCACTGACATATCATAGATTTTCCACAACTAGATTAGTGTTTGTTTTATAATATTATTAGTGAAAAAAAAACAATAAAAAGGAAACAGACTAGTACCATTCTGTATGACAACAAAAAAGATTTTATAAGGTCATACTCATACAGACCAACTTTTCTCTCCCCACTGTTTATTGATTATCATTGATTTGCCCACTTGTGTACTCATAAAAGCTTTTTTGTTGCTATACAAGATGGTGCTGGTTTTTTATATATACTTTAGGGGAGTAAATAGAACAAGAACATGAATTTTTCATCCACTACTTTGCACAGCCTGAGCAGTAAACTACCTAACAAAAAGCATTCCGGTTAAAGTTGATATTATTTAAAATAGTTATAAATAATTAATAATTAGAACTGCACTGCAATGTTCTAGAATCCTTTTTACCTTCCCTTATATTGTACAGCTATTCAGCCTGCTTATTCTCCAGGGTGGCCCAAAGGTATAGAGACACCTGAATAAATGGAAAATGGTAGTTGGGAATGCTAGCCTGTACGTAGCTTTCAAAAAGTTGCCATGTTGGATACCATCTCACACAGAGGGGGTAATTCAAGAAACAGCGAACTTACCCTCCAGATCTTTCGCATAAGTATGCATACCCGGTTAAGCGCTCGCTGATGTCCTGCATGCGGACATCAGCGAACACTTTAAAGGGATTCCAGTCTCAGCAAAGCTCGCGAGGCTAGACTCGAGTCACCTCGCGAGAATGAAATCCCTTTAAAGCGTTCGCTGATGTCTTCATGCAGGACTTCAGCGAGTGCATAACCAGGCATGTGTACTGAAGCAAAGGATCCGGAGGGTAAGTTCACTGTCTGGTGAATTACCCACAGAGTACCTTTGGAGCACACTATATAATAAAGTAGCTGACAAATGAACCATCTTTGGTGATAAGCTAAGAGGTTCAGTAGAATTAAGCAGCATCAAAGCATAGGTAGCCAGGTTGCTTTACATTACAGTATTCATTGTTTCTGCAGCTCTTATGTTGCATTAGCCTCTTTCATCTTACATCATTTGAAAAAGACGGGGCAATTTTAATTGTTGTTGCAACAGGATGTCCAGGGTTACTAAAAAAAGAAATGGCTTGTGGATTTTACTTTTCATGCTATAACTGTATGTGTACATTAAATGAAAGACTTATAACCACACATCATTTGTTTTTAGAGTTATTTGAAGGATATATGTTTATATGAAAGAATATAATGCAGAAAAATATGAGTGCCAAGAAATTTTGCTTATGAAATGAAGCGATAAGAAATAAGAAAAGAAAGACAAAAATATCACTGTTTCAAACTTAAACATAGAACGATATTTTTCTGTGCTGTACAGACAGTGCATTATAGGTATTATAGTCATTATACAGGGGTTGGACAATGAAACTGAAACACTTGTGGTTTAGACCACAATAATTTATTAGTATGCTGTTGGGCCTCCTTTCGTGGCCAATACAGCATCAATTCGTCTTGGGAATGACATATACAAGTCTTTATATATATATATATATATATATATATATATATAAACACACATATACATGATTTGGGCAGCCGTGGATTCATGTTTTTTGGATACAATCCAGGTTAACACCCGAACATCCCTTTCAGACAGCTTCCTCTTCCATCCACAGTTAATCCTGTTGGATGTGTTTCATCCTCCTTGGTGGTATGCTGGCATTACCCTGGATACCATGGCTCTTGATACATCACAAAGACTTGCTGTCTTGGTCACAAATGCCCAGCAAGACGTGCACCAACAATTTGTCTTCTTTTGAACTCTGGTATGTCACTCATAATGTTGTGTGCATTGCAATATTTTGAGCAAAACTGTGCTCTTACCCTGCTAATTGAACCTTTACACTCTGCTCTTACTGGTGCAATTAATGAAGATTGGCCACCAGGCTGGTCCAATTTAGCCATGAAACCTCCCACACTAAAATGACAGGTGTTTCAGTTTCATTATCCAACCCCTGTAGGTGCATTATAAATTAGAAATTAGGCATTAGATTGAAAGATTCAATTTTTTTTTCTGAAAAGGAAAAATAGAAAAGGAAATGTAAATAACAAAAAAATCATAATTTACTAACATACTAACATCAAAAATCACTACTTTAGTCATATGATTATTTAATACTGGTACCATAATGTTTACTTATACAAGCTACATTTCTTTTCTCTCAAATTCCCAAGTAAGAATAAGCAAAGATAGATCATTAAAATACATGTGTTAATGTTTTATTATATCAAATTGCTGATTGTTCTGCTGTTGTAAAGGCAGAGAAGCAATTGGTTCTCTATTATGCATATCATTCAACCATGACTTGCTTGTTGAAACTCTCCATTTCCTTGCCCTGGTGCAGTGGCAACCCTTAATGGGACACAGAATTCCAAAGTACAAAAGGCAATAATGGTTCTATGTTACCAGTATGGGAAAGAAAATAAATGTTTAGTTTTTGATGAAGTAGAATAAGTTTGGAAGGTCTGTTACAAATTTCTTTATTTCTTTGATTCCAAATGTCTTTCTGTAGGGGGTATCTAGGTTGTATCAGTTTACTATACTAATTGCATGCCAACTACATACTGTATGATATGCTGATTGGAATCTTATTGTTACTTAAGATAACAAATAGTATTTCATGCAAAGGGGGTTGAGTATATTGAAGGCCCTGGCAAATCAATTCTACAAGAATAACTCTTGCATCTATTCCTTCACTACCTCTATGATTGCTGTGGTTATAGTTTTAAAGCAGGTTTATAAGATGAATATTAATCTCTTGCAGTATCTTTATAATCATTTAATGCTATAAATGCAATCACTAAATAACAGCTTTTTAAAACCAAGTTACAGCTGTGCATCACATAGTTCCTATCTCTTACCTTGTATATCTGCAGTAATATGTCCATCCAAACACGTTTGCTAAGAGACTGAAAGGTACTGTTATTTATTTCCAACAAAGAGCTCTCTGCAAGGTCATTAGCATTCATCTTTGTAATGTTCTGTAGTTCTTTAATCTGCGCCTAAAATAAATAGTATTTATATAGCAATAAATCTCTACATATAAATAGACATAGCTTTTAACAACCTTCAAGATTTAAAAAAAAAAAAAAACGAATGACTTTGACACTTGGTCAATCATACAGGGAAAAATAAAAATATCATTGTAATAATTTGGAATGTATCAAATGTTCAGAGTCATTTACATGAATTTCAAGTTCTGTGGTGTGTTTAAGAGACTGCTTCTTGGACATGACAAAAACTGGCTAACATGACGTTCACAGAAATGTGGCAAACCCCTACAACTACAGTATTTCAAATTTTGTTAGTTAAACAGTTATTGTGATGGAAGAAAAGTAACATTCATGTAAAATTAAACTCATATTATATGTAACCACAGCACTAGTAAACTGAAGAACTGAATTTACAATAATCTAATATTATGATTATCACATTTTCCTGCCATTGGGATCCTAATTTATTGTAATTGCACAATTACCTTACTGTTACCCATTTTGGGCTCAGGAATAATTAATTATTCTTTTGTCTCTTAAGGTTGCACTTACATACTGAATATTTAAGTTCTGACAAATACATAGAATGCCCCAGTAAACCTAATTTGACTGAAAGAAGCAAAGAGAAACACAATATAAACCAATAAATCCAGGAATTCAACTTCAAAGTTGACATTTTTACTAGTAGTACTGCACAGAATAATTGACATGCCAATCCAAATCTCAATTTTCATTTTCTGGTTTTACTGGTCCTAGCATTCTCTACAAAAGCAGTTATTTAAATGATTATGAGTCAAAATTAAACTATTTGCTGGCACTGAACTCTTCAGTTGTTTTATGGCACATTTTAAAGCAAGGCAGAACAATTACTGGATATTAGTATTTTTTCTTTAAGTTAAGCAGCCTATCCCTTTACTATATCTATAACAGTTAGGTCTAATCTAAGATTGCATAAAGATTGATGGGGATCATGAACACTAGATCAGGTGTGATGAATTTTACTTGATCTAGACTGGTGCCTAGAAGAACTGCAGAATTCATCATCAATTTCTATTCAGTACTGGGTGAACAGAGGCTCCTGCCCAGGATGGAGGGATTTGGTACAAAGAATTCCTGCATTTTTGTGGGGGTTACCAGTCACTTGGCATTTTAATTGGTTTATTTCTGGTAACTTGGCTATTAACCTATTTATTGCATATCTTTTTTTTATAAGTTGACACTGAGCTCACAATTTATTTATATGAATCAATTTAGCAAGCAATGTTCATTCCTACCTGTACTTGTAGCCATCTTTCATAATCAAGAGGTTCAAACAAATACTCTGGCTTAATATGAGGAAGAGAGGCTCCTTGGTTTCTGCAATAAGGACAAATAGCATGAATTAACTTTTAACAAGCAATGAGGATACACTCGCGGGCCGTATTACAATCAAAAAGTCTTATGTTGACAAATACTGTATCAAAATAAACACTAATTAGTAAATTTTGGTTGAAGGAACTTCTAACTGATATGGAGTTTTGAAGGGAAAATATGGAGTCTGTTTGTTGGCATGAATGCTGAACCCTAAAGAACTAAACTAGAAGGGGCTGAGGTGAGCAAAAAGTCACCCTGTAAGACACTAGCTTCAAATGTATCCTGTTTCCAAGTTTGTGAGGCAGTTGTCAGATACCTATCTGTAAAAAAGAAATGACTTAGTAATTAATATTAATCAAAATGCTTATAGAAAATAATATTTTAAATATTTGTATATTTTTTTATCCATTTCCCGTTTCCTAAGTTATGATCAAGATTCAAAATATATGTATCTGAACATTAATAAAATTGTTTTGCTAATTCAGAGACTAAAGTGTTCCTTTGAGAACGGTATAATCTGAGATACCCCCTGACTCTGTAGAATTAGGAAAATCTATTTTAAAACATGAAGTAAAATGACCAAAAGCACAAGGTCTACTAAAATTATTTCTCAAATGTTAATTTTATATGTTCAACCTGTTATCTATATAATCTACCACCTGAAGTATTTCTTGTGGACAAGTATGACTAACTTAAATGTAACCTTAACAGTGTCTCCTTCCAAAACTTTCTTTGATAATGTATAATGCATTTAAGGTTCATTAAATGTTTACTGCATGTACTTTCTACTTAATTGCTTGCAATTAGCTTGTATAATTGATCTAGACAAGATTTTTATGAAGTACTAGGCAACTTGTCCAGTTTAATTAATTTCTCAAAATTGTAATGACTGCTGTCAACACAAACATGTCAAATACATTTACATGATAAGTATGCTACATTCAGTATGATATATAGCCTAGGAGATAGATGGGGGTTATTCACTAAAGTGCGACTTCGACTGTCGAATTCTCAAACAGCGGATTCCCATAGCAAATTCACAACAATTTCCCCATTATAAAGTCACAACCATGACAATTTTTAAAGTTGCAACTGTGACAATTTTCCATAGTAAAGTTGAGAGTGCAACAATATTTGCATTATAAAGATACGACTGTGACAGTAGCAGTTTATTGCGACTGTTTTTAACTGGTGAATTCACACCTATATGCAACAATTCGGACTTTAATGAATAACCCCGAGAGATGGAAAGTATTTTTTTTAGTTATTAGAACTATGGCAAGACAAAAAATGCATGTATATGTCCTGCCACTTTTCTCAACTTGCAGGTGCAACATCAGTTCAACAAAATACCATTCATATATTATAGGTCTAGGCATCCTACTCCTTTAAAATTATTTTATCTTTGATTCTGCTAAATATTGATTCATATTTATCATATTACCTCTCCCTTGACTGATCTGCATAAAAATGGTTATTCAATGTGCAAATATATAAGTTTTTAATGTTCCAATAACACCTTAGGAGAAAACTGCAGTTTGGATTTGCAGTTATTCCTAAGATTACTTGTAAAAATGTATCCTTGATGTTGAATTTCTGATTTGTTTAATGTTGTGTGTTGTTCTTTAAATTGCTGGTGGCAGCCACCTTTTATAAACTGGGCTTTCATGGGGAGGGCCGCCAGCAGGGGGTACTGCTGTGGGAGCCCTACCAACTTAGCAAACCAAGAGGCCCAAACAGTCATGTGTAGACTTCAGAGTATTTTTAAATGATACTGAAGGCCTAAAGGGGAACTGAGTGGTGCAACTGAGCATTCTTTTAGTGTAAATGGGGTTGTAAAGTCATGTTGGGGGCCCCATTATTCAAGTTGTGGGGGGACCAGTGATTTCTAATGGCAGCCCTGCTCATGGGTACTTCATGACGTTTTCTTTCCAACTTCAACAAAGTACTATTAACTATTTTAGTTTTATCAATTTTGCATTAAATTAACTCACACCAGCAGCAAAACAGTAACAAAAAAAAAAAAAATGCAAGGACAATATAACAAAATTAGTTCTGATGGGTTAATCGTAAAAGCAAAAAGACATTGGAAAATGCATCAAAATAGATTGTTTTTGCTGGATTCAACCCTTGATACATTTTCCCTATGATCATGTGAAATATCAGTACCCAGGCACAGGGACAGGCACATCTAGTGCATATAATGCATTTAATCAAGTAATGTTATATGATATGCCATACGATTTATGTATTTAAAGTTTTATGAACCAAAAAGTTTTACAGAAACTTCATTACATTGCATATATTTGTTTTTAATTGTCAAAGAATTTACAGTATGCTCTTCATGGCTATCCCATGAATACTCATCTTTAGCATATATAATATTAAAGAACAGTAGTTTGCACACTCTGATGGCTTTATGTATGAGGATGTGCAGGGAGTCTCAGAATCTTTGACGGTAAATAAATGTAGGGAAACTATAATAACAAAACAATCTCCAGCACTTCCTATACACTAAAATTAGAACGTTAGTCATCTTAGTTAAAAGACAATCACAGATCCAGACGAGTCATCTGATGCATTTTGCCCCAGAGAGGTGCTTACTCATAGAGACATCTTCATTTGTATTCATCTAAACTATAATAGACATGTCATACATGAAAAAGAAAAGGAGACAGACTTAACTTATGTGTCAATATTCCTTAGTCACATGTTTTTCAGTAGTTTATTAAGAACTATGAAGATCTAAAAGACTTACCTAAGGAAAGTAAGTAGCGTAGCATGCTGCCAGTGAAGTTGTAGAACTCTTTCTGTAGGATTAGAGGGCAATGACTGACTTGCAGTTATTCCAGGCAGCATCTGTCCACTTAGGTAGTACAGCATATCATAAATGGTTTTTGTCTGCTTGCCCAGATTTACTGTTTTTGTTACTTTCCTTTCAGACTTTTTCAGCTGAACTTTGCATACACTACTAAATAAATAAAAAACAAAAAATGTGCCTTTGTTAACACATTCTAAACACAAATGAAGTTTCTTTTCATAAAACATGTGGGAAATCTGGTCACAATAAAATAGGTTCTAACATCTGCAAATACAAGACAACCCTCTACAAATCAACAAACACATATAAAACTGAAAGCAATTTGTAACTTGTATGACTTGTTTACAGTGTGCAGTATATGCTCTTTAGCTAAACCAGCATATTTCTTTGTTAGTTCTATATAGCCAGTTAGAGAAATTGTACTGCACCCTTAATTAAACTTAAATTTAAATTACTGTTTATGTCATTCATCTTAAATGTAATCACTGGTAGTTTTGATCCACTTTTCCAGGAAAAGTTAGGTGCAACTGAAGTGTTGAGAAGCAGTAATACATGAGAAAATCTTCTGCATTAACAAGCATCTTCAAGAAACAGCCCTATTAGAAACAGATAATTTTAGGTGGAATAGCTAAAGACAGAATTATGTTGGTTTATCTTTTAGTGTAAAAAGATTTAGGGGGTTATTCAGGAAGCTCCGAAGTGAGGCGAACACTACGCGCTTCACTTCGGAGCTTCCTGAATAACCCCCTTAGACTAAACACAATATCAGATCAAATGAATGGGGTTTGTTTAACAATATATAAATCTAAACACACATCAAAATAAAAATATCTTGTCAGGTAATTACTCATTCATTTTGACACTTAAAGGGTATGAAAAGTTTGAATAAAACATTATCTATATTTGACATCTATACATATAGAAAGCCAACTTAAACATTAAAATGCAAAATTAATTTTGGGATCAGTAGTATTTGCCTCCTGTTTAAACAGCCCTGCTCCCCCAGCCATTATGTGTACAGGCTCTTCCTGTATAGTGTCAATAAGCCATACCTCCCGAGTGACATCACTCGCTATTCAGAGAGCACTTTCTTGTTTAGAATTCCTTTCCCTTCTCCTTATATAAAAGCCTGTTCCTAATCCTGAGCATGCACAGATGAAAGCTGTTCGACCGCCTCTGTGGTTGGCTGTGGAGAGAGGAAGTCAGGGAAAGGAGGGGGTGTGGCTACACACAGCAGAGAAATTGTTCAGGGGAACAAAGCAGTTACATTAGGATATTGAGCTCTGCTGAGTTAAGAGGTGAGTCAGGAGTTTCTTAATCACTATATTGCTTGACAATAGGTAAATGGGGATTTCTTTATAGACAGGGTTTACGTACCCTTTAAATCTACTGTATATTATAATATAAACACATAAATCTACTATTTCTTGCCCTATAGTAATGTAGTAAAGAATTGCTCTACAAATACTAAAATAAGAGGTCCATGGGTGAATTTACCTGACTGTGTTACTGCTATTAATGTTTTTTGACTGTGTTTGTGCTATATTATCTGTTTACCTAATACCTAGAATTGTATTGTTGTATGCCTTATTCAGTGTTTGTTTCATTTATATTGGAAACTGTACCATATCAAGATGACATTTTAAATTGCTCTTATTAATGGTGCTGTTTTTTGCACCAGGCTTTTAAAAGTGATCTCTCCTCTGATATTTATATATTTTCAATTCTTGTTTTGTAGTTTTATTGTCATATGATTATAAACAAATAAAAATATTACTTAGAAAATAAATAACTGCATTATAAAACCTATTCTGTTCATCGATCACCGTGGCACACCTTTTAACTACTTCCCTAATATTTGTTATATCCAGGGGGACATATTTATCCAGACAACCCAGTAACTGAATATTTATTATGTGTTTATTACCTTTACTTTATACTACAGCATAACAAAAAGTGTATATTAACAATGTATTTTAATTGGCCTTTTATTATGCTAAATTTCCTATTGCCTATTTCAGTGGTACTTTGTTTGGCAAGTACATCTGCTTACAAAATAATAATATTTATGAAATTCCTCTCAGAAGCATCCTTTCCAGAACAGCAGATGCAACCCGTTTAAAGTAGCCATAAACACATTTGCCAGAAAGAAATGTTTTACTAATTAGAAACATGACAAAAGACTATATTCTAGAATATATATATATATATATATATATATATATATATATATATATATATATTATTCTATACATCTTTAGTTATATTCATCTCTATACATAATTATAATACAATACCCATTAGATACTATGCCACAGATTGACACACATTGACTTTGCAAGCTGCTAAATTACCTCCACATAGACTGGGGGATTGTAATGGGGTTACACCCACTGGGCCAACCAAAAAGACTGAACCATGTCCTAACTGCATCTAACACATTCTGAAAAAATATCCATTCATCAGTATCTTCTTCAGGATAAAATGATAATTCAAATGCATCTTTTGTTTTTCCATATAGGCCATCTCTTTCATCACTCATTGCTCTTTCAATACAAAGTGCATTTTCAACGTCTAAAACAAACAAAAAAAAAAACAAAAACTCTATTTCATTTTTATATATTGTATAAGAAAATGTACTATTAATCTCATGTATGAAACTTGCATGCATATTAGTAGTTCACTGACCATATTGAAGTTTATGGATCTAAAAAGTTAGTTCTCATAGCTTTAGCTCAATTGAGTTTTGAAAACTAAACAGGGGAATTCATCAACAGGGTCAATATTTCTAGTAACCTGTAGCAACCAATTAGAAGTTCACTTTTAGAATTCTAATTCCCCTATACCAGTGAATGTTAATAACAGTTATTTGGTTGCTATGGGTTATTAGATCTCTGGAAAGATTGCCTCTGTTGATGAGAAATACAGTCAGACACTTGTTTTATTTTTCTTTTGGTGAGTAAACAGGGTGGGTAGAAGGGTAGAAGTGCAGTTGGTAAAGGAAGGGTTTAACAAGAAAGAGTAGGAAAATAAGGGAACCTTCAGACTGCAATGATTAAAAATATAGTTTTCAATTTTGAGATTTAAGCAACATCTGTGACTTTCTATACCAAGTATAGCTTGGTTCACACTTTTTAACACATAACTAGCCTGTTGTCTTTTGTGAATAAAGAGTAAAGTACAAGAAATGAGTAGCAGTCAAAAAATAACTCTATTCCTGTGAATAAACCTCTTTCAGAATTTAAGTAAATTCATTTTTTCAATGTTAACAATACTTTATTATATATTTCTCTGTTTAGTGAATGCGTAGAGCAACCCGAAGTGATGAGAATTCACTTTGGCAGTTGAACAAGTCCCTATACATATGATCATGCATATTTATCAAGATGGAAAGTACAGTAAGTTTGTTTTTGATGGGAATAAACTTGAAATGTTCCCTACCAAAACAAATTCTCCTAAAAACGCCAAACTGCATCATTTTGGGGGAAAAAAAGTTTGTTCCTGAAACCACTGAAATCTGTGAAAAAAATGGACAATGGGAATATTCATTTGCATCTCCAGTAGATTAGTAGAAGTGTACACCATGAAACTTTTTTGCCTCAGGTGGTGGTGCTAAACTCCTGGATGTGGGGCAGACACAGCAATGGTAACTGCAATTTAGTAGAGTTTGCACACACATAAAGTAGGTTTTTAACCTATGTTCTGTAACCTGAACTATGGTCTATTAAAAAAGTTAAAAACCTACTTTGTGTGTGCAAACTCTACTCTTCTAAATAGCAATAATCATTTGCAAACTATTATTAATACGTCCCATATTCTTTACCATTATATAGTGTGGATTGTTGCTACTATTCAAACTTTTTTCTAAACATAATTTTCAGCTGTAAGTGTATACCTTGTTTCACTATACAATGCACCGTTGGGTATAGAAAATTAATATAGAAAAGCATTTAAAATATTGTTTCAATTTTTTTAGCAAAGCAATTACATAATTATACAGTACTGTAAGCTTAAAAAAGTCACCAAAGTCAACCTTTACCCTTTTTGGTCCAAAGGAAAATGAGAAAAGCATTTAATGCTTGCACCAAGTTTTCTATAGAAGCAATGATACATTTATGATAGAAAACATGGATACATTTACACTCACTGTATATACAGATAGAAACTTGTAAATTAGGATCATGGAAGTTAGGGCCACATTGACTAAAGGGTTAATTCACCTGTCGAATCGCCTTGCTACAATTCCGAGTTGCATCCCGAAAATAAGCGCAAACTCAATTCTCAGTATTGACTAAGTAGAGTATAGACTTGTAAAACAAATCGACAGTGGCTATTGCGTGTGGCATAGTCAGATACATAGAAGTAGAATACAAAGTCATGCAGACATCATCCTCACCAAAAATTAGTGAACATGGGGAAGTGGCGAATAGATGTGATTTCATAGCTCTACATGACTATTTGCACTTTAGTCAATGAGGCCCTATGAGTGTGCTGTTGTATAGTACAGAGAAGAAAACTAAAAAAGAAAGATATATTTGACCCAGTTTGATTTCTTGAATTGTTCTTTTGAATCCCTCTCCTGAAAAAGAGCAATTAAATTCTAATAGCTAAAATCAGTCCTAGCTAAGTAACATAGAGTAATCCTAGTGGGATTTTCAGCATTTCTTCAATTCAGTGTTTAGTTCAAATAATCACCTCAATGGGTCTGCAATTATGTATAGTAGTGTCAGAAACTCCAGTGAAGTACTGTATATACAGAGATAAAGCTTGACTAGTGCAATAGCAATAATAAGATTTATAGAA
>WMED01003903.1:0-21457 GCA_019650415.1 Pipa parva
AATATCCATAAATGCTTGAACCAGGTGAACAAGTAAAAACATAGGGACAAGAGGTAAAAATTCGGAGTCAAAATTGATCCAATTGAAACAAAGTAAGAATAGTAAAGTGAATAAAAACATATATATATTTTTTTTATTCATTTGTTTTAAAATAAATATAGTGCACATTATGTATACAAAAAAAGCTAATAGGAAAAGAAAAGATAGAGAAGCATTCTGGTGCATTTCGCCAGTGATTGCTTAATTATAGTAGGGAGAAGGAGTCAAAAGTTATTCATGGCTTTATACATGATACAACAATGAATTCAACCTTTGCCAACTGAAGTTCACAAAAACAAGAACTGGGAGCTGCAACATTTTACAGTGATTATTTTTCCCCTCCCCCTGTTTGTCAAGGGTGAAGCTTCCTTGTGCACATGCCAATGAATTAAAAAACTCATTAGAATATACCTGCAAGCTGGGAGTGCATCATAAATTACCCTAAATTGTTCATGTGATTGCTGCAGCCTATGGTACCATCTGCTTTTGTTTTTCTTGGGGATGCGACGTAATCCATAATGTTGGCTGCAATCTATAAGAGTTGTTTAAATTTTGACAAACTGGTACTTAATTAATATACATATTTAATGCATATTCTAGAAGAATATGTATGAATATACATATTTCGTACATGTAAGTATAGTAATTGTGATGCTTTTGTGTTAGATTTAGTTGTATAAAATCCATTTTAAAGGTGACACTTCAATCTTAGGCAGGGTTAGACAAAGTGGGGCCCTGGGAAAAATTGAAAATTGAGCAGCATAATATACTGGTATTTTTATCGTGCCAGACAGAGTGAACAACATGGGTATGTATGCAGCAGCCACCCCCTAGGTAAATATTGCTAGGTTGTACCACCAAAACTTAGTTCTAGTTGTCCTCACCATTTAGAATGCTTCCATAATTGGTAAGCTGCCATATGTGGGAAACTGCATTTTAATTTAAAATTACAGGAGAGGTATTTTAAATGGGAAAGAAAGGCTAATACATGTTTGTTGTTAAAATATTTATTACATTAGCATTTTCTAATTTTATGTCACTTGTTAAATTTTGTTTAGTTTTCCAGTTATTACTTTCTGATTTCCTTGGCTGCTTCCTCATTGGCCCTGGTATGCACAGTAGAACTCCCTGCTGCAGTTGTTGAAATATTTTCATGGTATTAGAGCTAGTTGTATCTATTCCAAATAACCAAGCACAAATTGTTTGGCAGAAATTGTTTGAATGTTACTTAAATTCTGCTTCACTTCTGAAAGTTTCTCAATGAGTAGTAGAAGAAGAAAATAAAACCAGGTGCACTAGATTCAAAATCGTCTCAGGTTTCTTGATGGGTGTGCGGCAGTATCCTCACAACTCCACAGAAATCACGCACAAGAAGTGGAGGAAATGTGCTGCCATTTAAAAGAAACACTATATAGTGTAGTATCTTTGTAACACACCTGATATCTAAAATAATTAAATTGCACTTACAATATTAACTCTTGCAAATGTGCCTCTAGGTATTGGTGTCAGTATTCAAATCTTGAAGGTGCTGCACAAGCGAACAGAGCTTAAAAAAGAAGCTTGAATACTGCAGATTATCTTCCAAAAGCTTTAATAAAGTTTAAAAAATCCACTCACATAAAAATCAGTGACAGTATGCCTTCTAGATTAAGTCCAATCTTGGATCACAGTTCAGGTACCTCTGACGCGTTTCACCCAACCATGGAGCTTCCTAAGGGAGTAATATGCTAGATAATATCTATATTTGTAGAGAGAATATATCAATTTACAAAAAAGGAACCCCCTAGATTAGAAGGGATGGGGAACCGTAGCTCTTTGTGTTTGCTAAAATTAAGAAAAACACATTAATATGCTAATTAAAGGCGAATGTTAAATAAGCCATGCCCACACATATGAGTACTATTCCGGGTACTCAAGTATAAGTAAACTGTATAAATATAGATATTATCTCGCATAACTACAAATAGTAAAAAAAAGTCATTTTTTTATGCTAACATATTGTTTGCTTTAGAATAAATAATGAAGTATCAAAAAATAGTTTTTGATTTTTACATCCCCTTCTTAAAAAGATTGCTTACCCCACAAAATGCTACCTATGTATAAGAAAAGGATTAAAAAGAAATGTATTTACTTTATTATTGAAGATGCCTTACTAGAGGGGACTTAATGATATGGCACTGAATAGGACTGCTGTGTTGTTAAAGAAGGAACAGGTACATAATTCACTGTTAACACAAACATTAAGAATTTACAGTACATAGTAGAATTAAATATCCTTAAAGCAACTATGAATTTCTTTCAGTGCTACTATACAGTATGCACTATTTTAAGATAAAATATAGTTCTGGTGATTATTTTCAGTGGATAAACTGTCTTTAGAGCTAGGTACGTGCATACATAGAACTCCTTTTTCCAAATCAAACAAACCCACTTTTATTTTGTTCCTTCTGTCCCAAACAAGGCATTTGTGATGTTTAACAGTCACTTGGATACATGTTGCAGTCTATTCTACTATCTGTATGGTGGTTTTATTTATCAATCTAGGGCAGGGATGGCGAACCTATGGCACGCAGAGCCCTCTCTGTTGGCACATGAGCCGTCACCTAACCCTGCCTTCAGTACAGACCGCGGCCCTGATCTGACAGTTTTCAGGCCGGATCCGTGGCCTGCACTGAAGGAGCACACGCTTGCAGAGGTGCTCTCCTCCCCCGATGCGTGCGAGCTCATCCCCCGACGCTGGCATAATGACGTCACTCACCAGTGCTGGAACTTCAGGGGATGCGCTGGTGGGTGACGTCACCTTTTTGGCATTCTGTGCCAAAAAGGTTTGCCACCCCTGATCTAGGGCAATTTCCTGCCCTACTATATCCACTAGAAGTGCTTCCCATTTATTTCAGTGTAACTGCATATGGACAACCTAAGTTGGAGGTTGCAAGCTATGTGCTCACAGTTATAAGTATAACAAGGACTCTCTTTTTGGCCAATTGCTACTGTAAATAAAAGAATTGGTGGCAAAATGCCAAAAAGGAGTATCACCCAGAAGAATGGTTTCTCTTAACTTGATAGTTCCTGTGGTTTGGCGGATAATTGAACATAGATGAGAGAAGCTCTGGCAATTTGTTATTAAATCATTTTTCCTTGCATGTCAAGTATACAAATAGCTACAAAGACATACATGGACAATGGTAGATTGTAGCATGGAGTCAGGAACATTAATGGAGGCTCTCCCTTGCATTGTATATAAAGCCTCATTGGCTCTGCTTGAGTGTATTTTCTCTTCCTATTCTAAAAGAGTTATTGCCCCCTACAGACAGCAAATATATATAGAATTTATATATTTAGACGAAGGTGGAACAATGCTTCAGTTGCAGTTTAAAGCTACTGGTAATATATAAAAAAAAAGTTATCACAAAAGTTGTAATTTTATAAAACCAAATGTCTCTATAGACAATTTGGCCCGCAGGCCACAGTTTGCCCACCCCTGGCTTAGGGTTATGTTATTGAATATATGGGATGTAGGTTGGGTATTTTTTTCTCTTTAGTGTGATAAAGGATTTGATACTATGTTTTATTAACCATAAAACTTTATTGAAATCTGTAGGTTTCCGATCCTTCAGATGAAGTCAAAGCTCTGTTAGAACAGAAAATTGAGCTTGAAAAGAAGATTGTTGTCTTACAGAATAAACTTGATAAAGAAATGAAGGTATGTATTTTTCCATGAAAGCTGTCACAGCTGCAGCACAATACAAATTGTTCCCATACTGCCAAGAACAAAGAAGCAATTCTGAATATTGTTTCCCAAACTCTTTCCAATGTTTTAGTAGCACTAGTGACGTTTGTTTAAACACACCTTGAAGTATTTTCTGTAATAAATACAGTAATGTTGATGATTTTTTAAGTCATTGTTTGGTTTAACAACAAATAGACACACAAAGAAGGGTTCCTACCACTTTAGTTATTAGCACACTGTGGTATCAAGATGTAAAGGAGGATGATGCTCATTGAAGTGTATACACCAGTATAAAAGGGCACCCCATAATTTTTCAGCAAATTACCAGTTTTCAGAAGATGAGGGTGGCAGCTTTGGCTCTTTCCTCTGTGGGGCCTGGAAACCATGACCTCTCCTGATTGTATGGGGCATAGATTCTTGATCATGCTAAAAGACATAAAGTTAAAACTTGTTAATGTTTACGAAGTGATCACTGCATATAATGAGGTTTTGTTTCATGAATCAATGCAGAATAAGGAAAGCAATCAAGAAGAAGAGTCAAAGACCAGAGCAAACACGAAAGACACGCAGATGCAGTTAGAAAAGAGCATGGAAGAAAATGTTGTTCTTCATGAAAGGCTAAGGGAAAGTGAGAAGGAATTAAGAAAGCATCTTGAAGAGTGAGTTCTAAGAAAACTGCTCCTTTCTGCATTGTGATGTTTCTGAATACAACTTAATTCCCTTCATTTGCTTTGTGAAAAAATATTTTTGCCCTTTGTAATATTCCTACATATACAGGACTATATATTTGGTGGTGATGAAGGCAGAATTGATATGCTTTGGTCTCAGATATAGCTTACAATGTCTATAGCTGCTTAGATATGCAAGCTGCCATTATCGAACGGCTCCATGCCTTTAGAATAGGCTGCTGCAGAGACTTCCGGGAGGCAGGCTATCAGAGTGGCCACACGAGCTCTATATCAATGCTGAGACCGAACGCAACACATACATATATAGAGGCTCACGTGTCAGGCCTAACAGCCACCGACACACACAGCACCAAGCAAAAACGCCAGAACCAGACAAACCAAGGATGAACCCAAACACAGCTAATCCAATTTTTTCACTAAATTGAAATATAAGACTTAACACATTTTTAAATAATGCAAAATATCTTTTATTATCATTATCCACAAAATTACAGAAAATATCGAGATATCATTTTTCAGCAATATCACACTCCCCTACATACAAGCCCTTCAGCTGATGAACTACAGTTTCCAGCATTTCTCACAAGTTCTACATCGCTGCTTGCAAAACATTGTTTTCTAGATCTACCACTTCTTGCCTAAATAAAATCACTATTTTCCTCTTGGTCTGCTTTTATTTACATGTTTTGTTTGATAGATTGTTTGAGCTGAAGATGGAACAGGAGCAATATCAAAGAGAGATCAGAGACCTTCAGGAGCAGCTGTCAGAAATGCATGATGAATTGGATAATGCAAAGCATTCTGTTGATGATGAAGAGAGAGAATCTTTAATTCAGGTAATTCTAGAAAATAAATATGCTAAAAAAATGTTTAGACTGTATACTCAGATGACACAGCGTGCACTTTAAGTTTATATTTAAATTTTTTGCAAAGGTTTTATGTATTCTGGAGCTGATCTGTATCTATGCCAAACACATATGTATAAATATGTATATATTTTTATGTTTAGCATGCACTGGAAGTTAATCATTTTGCTTCTCTTCTACTTGCAATCCCTTTTATCTTGGTGACAAACTGGATTTATCAACAAACCAAAACTTGTGACTGAGAATTGCTGTGTAGCTATCAATGACCAAGGCATTCTCCAAAGACCTTAAATGAACAATAATCATTCATAGTTCTATGAATGTTTTTTTCTGTGCATAGAATATTCTAAACTTGTGTATTTACTAATGTATTTCTGTTTTATATACAGTATAAGGCAATTTAAGAAGTAGGAACCCCTGCTAATAACAGCTTTACAAGTGCATTGTATGCTGTTTGTAATATTAAACTTGATTATAAAGTGTTAAGTTGCAGGAAATGGTTTATGGTACCTTTAACTCATGGCATAATTCTGTCTATGGGCCAAAATGATCCAATTATTCTCTTCTTGGTTTGTTTTATAGGGACACAGCTGACAAATTTTTTTTTTGTATAATTTTTTAAGCAGTTGTGTTTTCAATGTAAATCTATATCTATAGGAGCTGATACAAATGAAACAAGGATTCCAAGAAATCCTGTTGGTTAAAGAAGAGCAAGAGGACTTGCTGAAGAAACGAGAACGGGAACTTACTGCCTTGAAGGGAGCTTTGAAGGAAGAAGTGTCAACGCATGACCTGGAAATTGACAAACTTAAAGAACAGTTTAATAAAGAGCTGAAAAAGATGCAAGAAAATCTGAATGATGCAATGAAGGTGAGATGATTTGGTCAATTGCAGGATTATAAAACATGTTAGATTTGTTGCTTTATTGATGCATTACAGCAAGTGCCACATATATTCTTTGTTTGAACTGTTACATTGGATTTGTATTTTTAAAATCTGTAATGAACAAGTAACAGTTGCAATGCTAATGGATCTACTCCCCTTCCCTGCAGCATGTTTAGTATGCAAATTATTAATTCAGGAGTGTTCATTGCTATTGACAGAAAGTGGAAGGCTGTTTGGTATGATGTGGAAGAAATCTGTTATTGTCTACTTCACTTGTCAATTGAAATAATTTCCATTTATGTATTCAGGGCCATTAGCTTTGGTAAACATAGTTACCATGTAGGGTGTCCGTTTTAGAGATATACAAGATACATTGTCAACTTAGGTACATAATTATACATTGTAATGTAAAGATTACACACACACACAAATATAAATAAATATATATATATATATATATATATATATATATATATATATACTGAGATACAGACAGTTAGGTCTTCAGGATTGAGACATGGATATCTGAAAAAGTAGTCCTTAGGGTTAGACTTTAATGATGATACAATTGATGCATATTTTAAAGACCAATATGTGTAATGTCTGTATTGCTACATTTATGAGTGGACACTGCTAGTCTGGCACTGAGTGGTGGCACCCTGCATGTAAAATTGTATGGGGGAATACCATAAGGTTTGTTAAGTGCAAATGGTGTAACTAAATACCTACGGACACCCTGGGCAGAATTGGCACTGAGCCCCCTCACACAGACCAAGTGCAGGATTTGTGAATATTTTTGTTTGCACCAGATTAAAGGGTGGTATTAAATATGTGCAAATCAGATTGCTGTAAACCAGTGATGCCCAACCCGCGGGCCATATCCGGCCCTCGATGTGGTGCTATCCGGCCCGTTGCCCAAATTCTGAAATCCAAAATGTTGCGTTTAAGTATGAATTCGCCAACTAAAGACAGTCGCAATAGACTGTTACTGTTGCAGTCGCGTCTTTATAATGAGAATATTGTCGCAGTCGTGGCTTTACTATGGAAAATTGTCGCAGCTGTTACTTTAAAATTTGTTGTGGTCATGATTTTAAAAGTCGCAACTTTGAAGCGGCCTGTGACATGCGTGTCACAGTTTTACATGGCCCCCAGGCCAAAAAAGGTTGGGCATCACTGCTGTAAACAATACCAAGTATGTTCTTGTAGTTGAATATAACATATGTGATACTACCGCTCTTTAAGGTTTTGTTTTGCACTTAATCAGGGGAATGCAATGATCTGTTTATCATTTGTACTAACTGGGGGGGAGGTAGCAAACTGTTTTGTGGCCATTATTTAAAAATGCATAGCGCTGTATTTTGCCAGGAAAAACTCTTAAGCAATCTGTATTGTTTAGTTTACTTCTGTCATGTGTGACATGATTTTCTACGGTGTAGGGCTCTGATGTTTTTAAGATTATTTTTGTATTGTCAGCCGTTGTTGTTTTGCAGGTGTATTCGAATACTGCAGGCCCAGCATCGACTTTTTATTAACTGATGTGGCTAAAATAAAAAACAATAGCTTAAATATAAATGGAGCAAGGCTTTCATTGCCAATGAGGATGTGGTGCTCCAGTAGACTTCTGTGTACCCTAGACCAGAGGTCCCTAACCTTTTTTGCACCAGGGACCGGCTTTAAGCAAGACCAGTTTTCCATGGCCCGGTGGGGTGGTGGTGGGGCAGGTGTGGAGCTTTGGTCATATGGGGGCGGGGTTATGGAGAGGTGGAGCTTAATGTACTGCTGCTGTACACCGGTACCGAGAACCGCGTCAATGAGGCCAGTCTGCTGCCCCGCCCCGGCATGCCCCGCATAACATGTTCTGCCAGGGGCAAGTCAGGGAGGAGAGCCTGCCGCCCCACCCCGTCCATGCTGTGCTGGATGGCCGCGTCACTAAGACCCGCCCGATGCCCTGCCCCGTCCTGCATAATGTTCTCTGCCGGGAGCTGCGAGCTGTCACGGCTATGGCAGAGAACATTATCAATCCACAAAGAGCGTGCTCTGACCAGGCGCAGGGCCGCAGAGCTAGCTGTCAGCGGCGCCACGGACCGGCTGAAAAACCCCAACGGCCTGGTCCTGGTCTGCGGTTGGGGACCGCTGCCCTAGACAACAGAGCAAATAATCTGCGGATTCTATAGGCATATTTCTTGATAATTAGTTCTCTAGGACAAATGTTGTTGTTTTTTAAATTATTATTATACATTATTAAAATCTATGGATCTTTTATTAACCCTTGGCAAAATAAGCAGGCCTGTATATAAGCTGATCTGCTGGGTGGTGCATGTTTGTAAATTTCTAGTAAAGTAAAAGAATAGGAAAAGATTTTGCTTGTACATTTTGCTGTTCATATACAGCAAATAAAGTTAAATTAATTCCCATTTATTGCGTTTTTTTAAACCATACGATTTACAAAGAAGTACAGTGCTTTTTCTTTTTAACTGCCACCAATCATGTAGGATTATTACAAAACAAAAGTAGGAGTTTTAATAACTGCTTTGTGACCAGACTCTAGCCTGAATTACTAATGTTAACTTTTGTTTTTGGCAACACTTTAAAGCATTCTGTGGAATGCAGAGTTTAAAGCAAATAAGGCCAAAGCTCATTATTCTTCATAGAAACAAAAAAGACTAAAACAAAAAACTGAACATGATTCAGTGACTTTTGGAATAAAAGGGAACCCTGGTTTAGATTTATTTGTGGCTTTACTACACATAAGGCATTGTTTTCAGGCACAAAATTAAACTTTTTCTATTTTGTGTCATTCTTTATGTTGTGTGTGTGTGTGTGTGTGTGTGTGTGTGCGGGGAGATTTCCACCAAAACGTTTAATTTTTTTACTGTAACTTTTTTCGATAACGACCAATTTATGAAGCGTTGACTAACATTTTTTGCTAATGGAAAAGATCAATGTCAGAAAAAGTCACAGTGTTAAAATGACAGCATTTTACATTGATTTTAATGGAGTGTCTTTTTGATTGTGACAATTTTAAATATCTGAGATTTTTTTTCCTTGCAAATTATTGCCCATCCATCTCCCATAGAGAATAATGGGTTTTTGTCACCCTCAATCGCACTGTAAGATAGGGTTAGGGTCAGGTTTCCTCAAAAGGATAGGAGATGGCAAAAGGATAGAACCACAGCGGACTTAACGCTAGCCCCCACCAGGGCGTGGAATCTAAGACGCAGCTGGTCTTCACCTAGAGCTCCCGCAAGGAAGTTAGGTCTTAGCTGCAAGCAACACCCAGGTCGCGACCCCTGGGGAGGCTGTCCACTGGTAGTAGGCACTCAGAAGTAACTATTAGAGAGGTAGCGGTAGGCAGAGGGTCTGGCAGGCGGACACAGGCAAAAAACAGGAGCCAACAGAGAAGCAGGGCAGGCAGGGTACAGGAAGGGACTAGGACAGGCTATGAAGATTCACTTTATTAAATAACAACAATACTGAGAACCAAGGAGCTATAAAAGTCCTATAATCGGGCACCGTGAGAACTGACAGGCTCCTTTATATAGGAAAAGGAGCCTGTCAGCTGATCATGGCGCTTGCGTGCTCCCCACACCTGCACACACCCAACGTGAATGCCGAAGGAAAGCTGTGGTGCCACAAAGAGACTGGCACTGGACCGCGGAACAGTGAGTAGAACTCCTCACACGCGAATATTTTTTGTCAACAAAATTTCTTTTTAATAAATAAAGATCTTCTAGTGACTTTTTTTTTTTTACTGTGACTTTTTTGCCATTGAATCTAGCACCACCGTGACTTTTTCATGCAACTTTTCACCTGTGACTTTTTTCAATGAGTTTTTGTTACAGTGATTTTTTTTCTTTTTCATAAAAATAATTTGTATACATTAGATATAATCATGTCATGTAGTAACTTTTAAGACCATGAATGAAATGCCTACAAATCCCATGATGATCTGAGGCCCCTCAGTAGATGCCAACCAAGCATGAATTTTTATGTATGTGTGTATATAATATCTGTACCACATAAAAAATGAGACAGTTCCCTAAAGTTATAAATGACATATTGAGTTATAAATTACAAGAAGCTGTAATACATTTAAACGCTCACCTAGACTAAAGGAAATTAAAGTACCTCTGCTACACACAGTTTTTTTTCTTGTCAGTTGGATTCAAAGGCCCCTAAAAGTGAGCATTGTGCCAAAAAAACCTTTCCATGCATTGTATATCTCATACACAGACAAGTAACATTACTACCAGACTTGCGCAGCGTTTTCTGCTAAATCACAGTTGCCAATCCTGTTGGCTTACTCATAACACGGGTTTACATTGCTTACATACCTTTTAAGATCCAAGAATGCTTAGCATGTTTGACCACACATCTTTGCTTATTTCACTCGCAATAAACCTTTCAGAAAACGTCTTTGTCCTAATTAAATTGCTTAGTTGTTCCAATTTACAACCCTAAGGCTGACTACTCTTGCAAACTGAAGGCAGAGATTTCAATGATGATGCACCTCAACATTCCCAGAAAAAGCTGCCCATAGGAAAACTCATTAATTTCCTATAAAACAAATATGTGCTGCATGCCAGATGCTAATCCACTGTGTTTTACAGTGCTAGTCATGGGCATGGCATGCATGTATGGTTAACATCTACATTTAAATGAAAGCTATGTGATCTACTAAATGTCACACAGTCTCTGTGTTATCAGTTGTAATTGGGTAAACATTCCATACAGGAACTCTAACAATTAAAAGCTCCTGGGTCACTTCCCTAGTTCTTTCATGTACTGGTATTTTTCATAACTGTAATGTGTTCTTTCTCTGTTTCCCCCTTCCAATAACAGACGGATAGTGATAATAAGTTATACAGTGGTCTCTTTGTATTCATTACTCCATTACTCCAAAGCAGTCTTTTAACCATCTTCTTTTTTCATATTACTGTATATGCCCATATTTGAGCAGTAAGTCCATTTACCTTTATGGCATTGCTTGTTTTGTTGGATGTTTAAAAGGGAAGTACAGCGCTTATCTCTGTTAAATATTAACTTTGTCATCTTCAACAACAAATACACAGTGTTGTATAAAAATAGAAAAACATTACAAAATAAGTAAAAGGCTGGTGTAACGTGGTAAGATTGTATATTTGATAAATATATTTAAAGCATAGCTCCCAAGATTCAGCTAGGCAAAAGGTGGTACATTGTGCATAGGGCCATACAGCAGCTTATTAAGGAGCTGGCTCTGCCTAAACAGATTTAATAGGTCTTTGCCTAGATCCACAATTTCAAATGCCCCTAGACATACCCTTTACAGTGAGTGCCAGTAGACACATACCCAATAGTTCAACTTACGGATATAATGGAAAGTGTTTTAAGACATTAACTAGGTTAAACAAATAAATGAACCCAATCTAATATACTGAGAAAAATGCCTCAAAGGGCTTACAATCTAAACAAAACATGGGAGGTCTACAGCAACATTGAAAGTGCTGCTGTATCATATGTGAAAGACAACAATGAGGGGGTTTGTATTCCTGGTTTGGCAGTAAATCATTATCATATGTTCTCACTCGATAGCAATAATAATTCTAACTTCAACTGAAAGTCCTTTTTATGAATAAAGTGTGTCAAAAGCTATTAGTGTGAAAGTCTTCTCTGGCCTGCTACTGCATTGTTTAGGTACAATTTGGACATTCCCGCAGGATCTTGTATTGCTGACAGATGAAATAGCACATAAAGCTGCTTGCTTGTTGCGTCTAACAGCCATATCTTGGCCTTCTTCCTGTTCTTTGTCTTATAGCCTCTCTACAGACATTGGGAGCAGGTCAAGCATTAAAGAAGTTGTTTTCATTGTCCCCATATTTGCTTAACCTATTAGTTTTACTTTTAACTGACAGGACTGGTTTAAGGAATCCTTCAAGCAATAATGTTCTTTGTTTCCTCACTCTTGGTGGGAATAATTATCTCAAATGACCTTGTTATGTTGCATTGAACTTGACAAAGCAAGTAAACATTGGATAGCAAATAAATTGCTGGAAATAAATACAAAGGTAGTTATTGAATAACAGGGATATGAATGCAATCAATGAGTTGCTCATAAGTTTCTGCAACTACAGCAGTAGATAAATTTGTAAATGTACCCATACATTAATAGACCTATGAAACATAATGTTGAATATTATTCACTTTTTTACTTCTTAGCTTTAAAGTGGACCTGTCAAGTCCACTTAACAGACTCTTTTTAGGAAGCAGGGAGTTGTCTTAACTGAATGCATTCTTAGGGTTCAGCTAAGACTGTAGTAAAAGTAGCAAACTCCTTGCTTCTTTTCTGCTCTGATGCCTGACTTTATTCTCAAGTCGGGTAGGGCAGAGCTAAATGATTGACATTATAGCTCCTCCAATCAGATCCCTGCTAGATCGTTATTTAAGGGATCTTACTGGAGGAACTTAAATGCCAGTCATTCTTTTAGCCCTGCCCAACCTGACTTTTGATTCAAGTGGGGCATCAGAGCAGACCTTGACAGGTCTACTTTAATGGAACAGTCCAGTCTGTAACAGTTAATTGCCCAACTAATTGCCAATGTTAAACAAATTTGTTTTGCAATGTAAATTGTTTACTTTCAATGGTTTTTAATTTACAACTACTTTCATACAGTAGTCCCTCCTCTCTTGCCTGAAGAAGTTGTTATGGTTAATTCCATTAAAGAGTTCAAAACTGGTTTGGATGCTTTCCTTCAGTGTAAGAATATTACAAGTTATGGGTAATAGATAACTGAAGGTGGGACCTTGATCCAGAGAATTATTCTGATTGCCATCGGGAAGGAATTTTTTCCCTAATATGAGGATAATTGGCTCTTGCCTCATGGGTTTTTTGCCTTCCTCTGGATCAACATTGCAGGAAAATAGGCTGAACTGGATGGACTTGTGTCTTTTTTCAGCCTTATAAACTATGTTACTATGTTACTATGTTACTATGTTACTTCCGCCTTAGCTGATTAGTGTGAAA
The DNA here is from genome assembly GCA_019650415.1 of Pipa parva. Taxonomy (NCBI): domain Eukaryota; kingdom Metazoa; phylum Chordata; class Amphibia; order Anura; family Pipidae; genus Pipa; species Pipa parva. The sequence continues at coordinate 13,213 of WMED01003903.1, forward strand.
GCTCATGCAATTGACTCGATACCCAGGCTTGATAATTCTGAAATGGGTGAGTAGCAGCTTTCAGAGACTGCACACCTGCAAACTTCTGATTGGTTACTCTGCCTTTCATTCAGATACCTGGCTTTAGATTCTAAACTGAACTGGTAAAAATATAGGTGACAAGAGAGAAGACCCTTTAGTAAAAAGCTAGCTGTAAAGATTTAAAAATTAGTAAATAATTTATATGGGAGAAAACCCAAATGAACAGTCAAATAACACTTCATTGTACAACCTGTTTTTGTTTGACCTAATGCATATAAGTTGCCCTTGCATGATATCCTTTAGCATATTCTGAATACTCATTATGTCTCCCCCCTTCAAATAGAACAGTGAGAATGCAACCAAACATAAGAATGAAACAATTCAACTTAAAGTGCAGTGTGAGAACAAAGTGAAAGGTTTACTCCAAGACAACGATGAGCTGAAAAGGAAAATTGAGCTCCTTGAGGCCAGAATTGTTGCGCTTTCCCAGGAAATAGAGGAACTAAATCATGAGAATGAAAGGATAAAAGAAAAACTTACAAAATCTGAGGTGAGAATCATATTGGCTATTCTATGATTTGCTGTACATCTTTTCATTGAGGAATTAAATAAATGATGGATTAAGCAAGCACTGAAATTAACAATACCGTATTTTCTGGACTATAAGGCGCACTTAAAATGCTGAGAATTTCTCAGAAATAAAAAGTGCGCCTTATAGTCCGGTGCGCCTTATATATCATCCTGACGTAAGTTGAATAAAATTTGACTTGTGGTCTGAGCTATGGTTTATTTACTGGTAATGTGCTGCGCCTTATAGTCCGGTGCACCTTATATATGAACCAAGAATGCTTAAAAGGTGCTCATAGAAAGTGCGCCTTATAGTCTGGTGCACCTTATAGTCCCGAATATTCGGTACTACTTTTTCAGTGGCTAAAGGGAGTTGTATTATGCCAGCTGCAAACTAGTTATGTGCTAACTATCCAGGGTTGTGCGTTGCTGTTTCAGGTGAAAAGTCGGCTGAGTCCCCTTTCTTTGCTGAATTGACTGGGCCCACTTGATTTGTTGAGATTCCTGAATTTTTGCACTTGGCATCTAGTTACTCAGCAGATAGGATTTCCCATCCTTGAAATTTTTATTTCTGCTGATAATTGTATGCAGGTTTAAAAAAAAACTAAGTTGGGGGAATTCTTCAACAGGAGCAGTCTTTCCAGAGGTCTAGAACCCCATAGCAACCAATCATGTTCGCATTCAGTAGCACAGAGAAACTAGAATTATGATTAGTTGCTACAGGTTTCTAGACATCTGCAGACGATTGCACCTGTTGATGAATTCCACTGTTTTTGTTTCCACATTGATAGGAATTCACAACATTCCTCTAGAATAAAATGGTATAGTAGTCATTGGTTTCAAAGGGGTCTCAAACATTTAAAACCTAGGATATGCCAATGAAGCACAGTGCATACATATTGCTTAAAGCCTTTCACTTGTAATATAGCAATAATCTGGGCAATGCCATTTTATTTATTTATTGAATTTGACCCAATTTTAGTGACCGTATATTGACTGGGCACATTTTCAGGATAACCTTATTAAAAACATCTGCCTATTTTAATGAACCTGAACTGATCTTATGCTGTTTGGTGAGTGCACACTGCCAGGGATCCTGAGGGAAGGGATAACCACAGATATAAATGTAATCATTTGCAAGGAAAGGTAGCGCTCAATATATAATAATGAAACAATTAATAACAGTGTCTGTGAATATATGCAGCTTTTCAACGACATGGATGTCCACTTCCCAAGTATCCAATGAGAACACAAATCTTAAAAAGAAAAGCACAAAACAATCAAAACTGAATGAATCCAAAGTGAAATGTAGAAAAAAACACTATAACTCAAGTAGAGTAATACGTGCTGGTGATATAAAGCAGATGGAAATATACCATCAATGTGAATAAAACTCTTGGGCACAAACACACTAGTAGTGGGAAGGCTCACCAGATGTACTAAATATATTAAGCCTCAAATACATCAAATCTTTACATCCATCCAACAAGTATGGGTAAAATCTTGAACTTTCCCAGGTTCCAATAGTTTTGTGCTTTTCTTTTTAAAATTTGTATAAATGTAATCATGCCCCATTACAAACTTCCCTTTCTTGATGTATTGCCCGTTATAGTTAGAAATATTAATCCTTTGCTGTATGCAGTAATTAAAGATTCATTATATTGTACAAATATTATTTGCAGAAAGAAAAACAGCAGCTGACTAATGTTTTGGAAAATGCTAAGGACCAAGGAAAGGAAGCACAGGAACTTGCAAGGAAGCTGGAAAATCAGCTTGAAGAAACAAAGGTAACGGATTTCTTTTTTGTAAAGATATTCAAGGGTTCATAAATTAACTATTTAGAAGTAGGTTTTCTTTTTGACTTTGCACTGAATGATAATAGCTAATACTACTTTGTGTGCTATGATGGAATCACAAGGCAATGCAGTGTGTACATTTTTTGCCAATATGATATGCATTTAACTTGCATTACTGCTATTAATAAAGTAGGTGTTTATAAAATTAATGTTAAAAGATTATATTAATTTTTGCAACTTATATATTGGCTTAATAGTGGTTTAGAGGGTTTAGAGTATGATGAAAAATGTGCTAGCATAGGTGCAACTGTATAAATATAGAAGTGCACAGTATAATTTGGATGGACTGTAGTGCATTAAATGGGATTTGCACTATTTATAATGCCAACAGGTAAAATGGCCAGGACTGATTCCTGAAAATGCTGACTTGTGCTTTCAGAGGTTGTGGGTGTAAAGTGGCATTCTACACTAGTGCCAGTATTTTACAATAAGTTGGATATATGAAGAGTATTTAGGGAAATGGAACAATCCAGCTTTAGTGAAAAGTTATATCACTCCTAGGGGTTATTCACTAACGTGTGAATTTGACTGTCAAATTCTCAAACAGCGGATTCTCATAGCAAATCCGCGACTGCAACAATTTCCCTATTGTAAAGTCGTGACCGCCACAATTTTTAAAGTTGTGGCTGCGATAAATTTCCATAGTAGAGTTGCGACTGCGTCAATATTCTCATTGTAAAGATGTGACTGCGACAGTAGCAGTCTATTGTGACTGTCTTTAGCTGGTGAATTCACACCTATACGCAACAATTCGGACTTTAGTGAATAACCCTCCAAGTCTCCTCAGTGGCCTTGCCTTATGGCTGGGGCACTACTAGAATTTTGCTGTGATTTTAAACACTAGAAAAAGTGCAGTGTTACTCCCTATTTTGTGACCCCTATACTTTCCATGGCCCCTCACCAATGGCAGGTGTAATGCTGCATGTAGAGTCTGGGACACTTCAGTTGGTTAATTTGCAGGGGTGAATGCATAGCATTGTAAAAGTGTGCCCTGGGCTTATAGATGGTACACTTGTAAGTGCTAGCAGAAGCAGAGAGTGTTTGCCACAATTGTAAGTATTCCCCTAAAAAGATTATGGGATGTGCAATCTTAAGTAGATTCATAGCAAAATACACACTATACTTTTATTGTTTTTATTTCTTCTTTAGAATAATCTGGATAGAAGTAATAATGTCCATTGATTTGTTTTACTGTATTATCAATGTTATATTAGTGCCCTGTCCTAAAGAATTATTCTTGCTAACATAAACCTTATCTCTTTACAAAATATCCTGCAGATAGTCTTTCATTTGGTATAACCTATATAGTATATGACCTTGGGAGTATACTGTAGTCACTGAGTTTATGCCTTGGTTAAAAATTCCCAACAATGAAAGCTATAGACAGAGGTGTGAGAGATATACCCATCTAGGTTGGCTTGTTTCTGTAGAAAGATACTGCGTACAACTAAACTCACTGTTTACAGGTAAAGGTAAATTAAATAATTAGCATTTTATAGCCGCAGCCACAAAATTCCAGAATGTTCCCATTCATTTACCTAGTATTAGTGCATGTTTTGTTATGATCAGGTTAACAGTTGGGATTTAGTAGCCACATAAACACTGGTTTATTACAGAGAAGTCTCAGCCGAGTATCTTATGAGCACCAGCAGTTAACAGAGAGGTTAAAAGAAGAAGCTAACCAGAAGGAGCAGCTAAGGAACCTAAAGAACGAAATGGAAAATGAGCGATGGCAGTTGGACAAGACAATTGAGAAATTGCAGAAAGAGGCAAGTCTGATTAACTATACTTTTCTACTTCTTTTTTTGTTTTTTGCATATTGTTTCATTTTTCTACAAAGCAATCCATACCTGACCAATCCATCACAGAACCAGGTTGTTTTACTGCAGTGATGTAATGCATCAACATTTTGAACCATTTCAAAATTAATGACTTTTGCCAGAGGACTTCAGGGACAAAAAATAAACAACAATGCAAATGTTTGCACCAATGACCTAGGTTTCCATAGTATCCTTCAGATATTATTTGCCATTTTCATGGAAAGATGGTTGTGGGAGGAATATTACATAATGGTTATAGGACTTATAACACCAAAAAGGTGTAAACTCCCATTTGAATTGGCAGGGCTGAGACGAGGATTCATGGGCCCCTGGGCACCCCTCTCCCTTCCTCAGCCTCGGCTCGCCTCAGCTCTGCTGTAGCACAGTGCTCTCTCCCCTTTGCTCCTGATCATGTCATAGCAAGTGACATGATTGGATAGTGCAGGGAGAGAGCACTGCGTTTTAGCAGAGCTGAAATGAACTGGGCTGCGGAAAGGAAGGGGTACCCAGCAGGACAACACCCCCCCTCAAGCAGCGTAGGCAGCACCCTAGGTGACTGCCACCTTCCTCTAGGTCCAGCCCCTGAGCATTGGCATACCAGTTATTGTTGCTCAGTATGTATAAATATGTTCTATATGAATTAAAATGCTTTATTTTTGCTTGTTGCTAAATGCAAGCATTTTTAATTGTTCCATAAGAAACTACCAATGTATTAGATGAGTAGTTTACAAATGCTCTTTAGAGAACCAATTATCTTTTTAAGAAATGTACTGAATGTATGCAGAATAAAGGGGGATAATGCACAAGCTTAGTTTTTACCCATTGCAGCTGACAGCTATTATATGTATGTATGTCTGGAGAATCTCACACATCACTGCTTTGCATAATTTCTTCGTATCACTCTGCTTTAATACAATATATATTTTAAGTATGTTTATTCCTGTCCCTTTACATGAATCATGTTTAGTTGTTATTCTTACTCATACAGTATCTAATAGATTTTACCAGCACCAATTTGCTCTAGAACAGAATAAGAACCAGTATCTTTTGAGGTTCCCATATTTTGGGCATAGGCCCTTAGGTTCACGCTCTTAAAATTACCAGCAAGATCAAACTTGCATTAGATCATGGTGTCTGTTGGGGGAGTTTTGCTAAAGTCTGTATAAATGTTTTTAAAGACCTTTTCAAAATGTTCTTCAAATGGTCATGTGTCCCAGGTATTTAAGCTTTGTGACTTTTATGATACAGCTTCTTTTTAAAGGGGAGCTATAGTCAGATTACATCTTTATATATGGAGTACTATACCTTAGTGAGAAGTGTTTCTCCCCAGTAGATGTATAATAAAAAATCCTGCTTCAGATGAAACAGCACTGGGAAACTCCTGCACCAGAGAATGTGTGTGTGATGTGTGACGTGTTTTTCAGGAAAGAGTACCCTCCCCCAGATATTTTTGCCCTACTTACTGCTTAACACCTGCGCACAAGTTAGCTTTCCAGAGCCCAAGGGGGGAATTCACTATGTTCCAAAGTGAGGTGCATAGTGTTCGCCTCACTTCGGAACATAGTGAATTCCCCCCCCAAGTCTCTGTATTCTCCTGCAATCCAGGAATCTAAACAAAGCATGGCTGATGAGGCAAAAATGTCAGCAGACTTCTTAACCAATAGTAGTCAGGCAGATTTTTTTCCTCGTGTTTAGCAGTTTTATCACACACATTTCCTGGTGCGGAAGTTTTGCAGGGCTCAGTAATAAATTATTCTGTTTCAGATGAAACATCTACTGGGGAGAAATGCTTCTCACTAATACTGCATATGTAAAGATGTAGTCTGACTATAGTTCTCCTTTAAAATATACTCTTCTTATCCAGAGAAACATATACATTATTGTGCATCACTTTTTTGTGATTTCTTTTTGCCTCAAATTAAATCTAATTGGCAACGGTGTGTAGTTGAAGTCTACAATATGTTTGAGCCAGATTAGATTCTTGATTGGTTAAATATGGCTTCCACATCTAGGTTTAAATGTTCTTTAACAGTCGCCTCTCACTAGTATTTTTTTTTGTTACTTTACTGCAAACCTGTTTCAACATTTGCGAAATTTATTAAAATCTGAAAGACTGCTCTCATGGCTACCTTTCCATCAAAAATTTAGAAAAATCGAGATTGAAAAACTCAGTCTTGAAAAAAATTCTCACGAGAACAATGCAAGATTTCTCTCGATAAACTCAGAAAAACTCAGAGCAGTCTTTCAGAGTTTAATACATTTCACCCTTTAGTGTCATGTAATGAACTGGCTGTGTGTAATCCAGACCTGGAAAATCCTGCATTAGAGATCTTCCCTCTACCTAAATATTCTTCAGAAGTTGGCAGATAGAACCAGACTGAACTGGTTAATGATTATCTTGGACTAAATCATAGTGACACTGTTGTTTAGCCATGAATTACTTAACAGTGCACAAAGTTGAGTTATTTGGATCATCAAGCTAACAGCTTGAAGTATAAAGAAGTTTTATTGAAGGTCTTTAGTAGCTTGAATTTAATTAACCAAGGATTTTCATGGTGAGAGCCTTTGTCATTTGTAACAAAATTGTGAAAAATGATTCTAAATGACCATTTGAGTCCTTCATCAGTCAATTATTGGGCAATGTGCAGTACAAATATTTGAAAACATGATCTTATTTGCCTTAGGGGGGAATTCAACATAGTGCGACGTGACCTCTGGATCCTTCGCATCACTTCACACACACTGTTATGCGCTCGCTGATGTCCTGCACGCGGACCTCAGCGAACGCTTTAAAGGGATTCCAGTCTCGGGGAGGCGTGGTCTCAGAATAGTAATTAGTTTTGTTCAGAGGTCACTTGGATATGCAGTAACCTGCAATAAATTTTTCTACTAATAAATAAAAAGTGGTTTCCAAATTTTACCATTGAGATGCATTGCTTTAAACCATAGATGTATATATTGGGGCCACAACTACAAACCCTGTAAACCCATTAGCTCTTTGCAAAAATTGCTAAAGTGCTCCCAGGTGTGATACGCAATAATAACTTGTCTGATTTCTGTAAGTAAGAAGATGACTAGATTGTCTTTATTTCACGCCGGAAAAAACATTAGGTTGAAGAACACAGTAATAAATATTTTATCACTATAGTTTAAAACACTTGCAATTTTAAGGGTAAAATAGTACTTGGTTCTCACTGAAACTGAATATCCAGTAAAATACATTGAATATTTATGTTCACAAAAGATATCATTTAAAGAAAGCTTGTAGCAATATGTTGGCATTGCTTTGAGTTTCTTTTGAATATTTGAAAATAGTAAATGTAATTTTAGTGGTGAAATACATAAGTACATAACAATTATAGCAAGCAACAGTGACAACCAAAAATCTCTCAATTCCAGTCTTTTACGAAAACAAGTTCTTTTAGCTTGCAGAAGTCAGAAGATTGTAAAAACTAAAGTATTTAGGCAGACATTTTAACCCTATGTAAGAGATTGCAAAACATACCTAAAGGTACAGTAACCTTACAATCCAAAAACAATCCACTTCTTGCTGTGAGTTTTATCGGCTTCATGTTTTTCTACACTGTAAGGCACTGCACATGCTCTGTGTGTCTTGCCCTTCTGTCGCTGTGCGCTGATTAAAGTGCACCTGTCACCTCAAAACTAATACTAATTTAGGTTGTACTAATGAAATAAACGTTTTGTAAATATATATGTATTAAAAAAAAAAAAGCATACCTTTATACAGCTTTTCTTCTGTCATCTTCCCTGTCAGCCTGCCTTTTCTTTCCTGAGTGTCAGGTGGGTGGGGCTAAATGATGATTGACATTATAGTTACTCTAATCAGATCCCTTAAATCTCTATCTAGCAACGATATGATTATACTGTAGATTTCAATATAACCTTACCTTCAATATGACCTATATATATACAGTGCCTACAAGTAGTATTCAACCCCCTGCAGATTTAGCAAGTTTGATA
>WMED01003905.1:0-21456 GCA_019650415.1 Pipa parva
GCTAATTGCGCCCAGGGCAACGGCCCTCTCCGCCCATACGGAGAGCCGGCCCTGCTCTTATATGCAAATAATTACAGATTAATTGCAAATTGAACTGAAGTAAGTGCTTTATCTGTTTGACTTACTATCTCAAACCAGTACAGTGCAATTAATGAATTTATAATGAATGAAATATGATTGTTTAATGGGAGAAGATGGTGACATGATAGCATCCATTTATCTGATAAATTGTTAGAAGGGCAAGTAGAAGGTAGAAGATAGAATCAGGGCTGATATTTAGTTGGTTGAAAACAGGTTGCCAATCCAGTGAAGGCTCTTTGTGTCATGTGACCATGCCATGTGACCTACCAGTAAGGAACAGAAGCAGGCATCATTTGTTAATAAAATAGCCCTTTTGCTAGTGGTGAGGGGTCAATTTATTTTGGTTTTAGTAAATCAGCACTAGATAGAAATCACTGTATTTACAAGAGAAAGAGCGAGGCCTAGTCCTTATACCTCTGATTATAGTAACGATAATTCCAAAAGAATAAAGTAATAGTAACTTTTACTATTAGATGATACAGAACTCAATACCATTTGATATTAGCATTAGCAACATTTGTGTACTTATAGCTGAATAAATTCCCATTAATTCAATTAATTAATTAATTGATTTCCTCTGTTTTTGTTTAGACACAGAATTGATAGTTATTTGCATTAGCATTCATTTTTATTTAAGAGACCACTACCACCAGCAAAAGAAAATGACTATTTGAGGTGGTATTGCAGTTATTAACTTTTTAAAAATGTCTTTAAAATTCAATAACTGGCGTCTATTGGTTTGTTATTATTGTTATTTCCCGCTAACGTTTATGAATTTTGTTTTCTGGGGCACTTTGTGAAAAATACATTGTGGTTGCAAATGACCAATTTTGCTGTTTCCAGTGCAGTTCCAAATTAAGGTTAAAAGATGCTGAACTCAGCATGAGATCATACACAGAGAGATATGCACTCTGTTTCTCTTTGGAATTAAATTAACTTTATTGTTTGACAACACACTCTTCTATAAGTTAAAGAAAAGAGGGTACAATCCCACCTGGAGCAGAATACTTTCCTCTAAGACAATAGAACACTAGCATTTGGTTAATTAGATGGATACCAATGTTATTCAGAAAGCTGTCATTCAGATAACATCAAACAGATATAGCCAGGTGTCTCCTATTTACCTAAATTATAAACTATTGCTATTTTTCTGGAATTACAGTTACAGTTTCAGTTACAGTTGATATGCTTTGGAATTCTAATTTAATCAGGATGGTTTCTTTCTACACAAGTCACACAGGTCACACACCATTAATATGTCCTGGGGAGGAATTCCAGGGACAGGTATTTCAGCTACAGTTGAAATAATAAAATAGTTTTCTATAAAATAATCATGGCTGACATACTGAATATCCAGCCATCACAATATAAAGTCCCATAAAAAACAATCTGCAGAAAGTCAGTTTGTTTACATAAGGGAGAAAACATGTACAATGTAGAAATAACTGCCATTCCATATAAATAGAATTTTTTTTTTTTTTTTTGCTAATGTAACTCACTCTTTAAGACATAAATATATTGTTTTACTGGCCCTGAATTTGCATTCTTAACAAAATAGAAATGTAGAAATAATGATTTTGTCAACTGACACAAATTATTAAGATATCACGTTATTGTTTTCCATAGGTTTTACTGCGATATGTTGAGATGTGGTAATTGTGTTTATAAAATAAAAATTACAGTTAAATGCCATATTTATCCGTCAGTATATTTTTTCAATGTATTTTAATCTTTGCTTTGTGAGGATATCCAACTTTGTTCTCTTGAAAATCATTTTTAGTATAGTGTAGACAGACTCAAAAAGAAATCAATTTTGCATCTGTGCTGGCAGGTGACTCTCCGTGATATGTTTTTTTAAGGCATAAAAGTTACAAGCATAACTTTCAGATTCTATGACTATAATTTCTCATTCTAGACTCCTGCTGAAATATTGTTTGTTCTATATTGTTATACCATCATGGTAGCTTCAATTGACCTAGCACCATCCTCTGAAGTTGTGAAGGATCATGCTTATGTAGAGGATAAGTTTAATAAACCTGACTTTTCCCCAACCAGCTTAAATCACAGAAGATTTACTTTTCCTAAAAACATGTTACTGACTCAGTTTATGTCTTCCATGAGGTAAAGTATTGAATAATAATTACATGGAAAGAGCATGTGGTTGGATTGTCTAATATATGTTGATCCATAGTTCGTATTTGAGGTCAAGCCTGATGAAACCCCGCTTTTATGATTAGTCCGAGGGTTATTTGTGTGTTATCTGCAGGATTGGATAGTAGTAAAATTGAGAATAGAATAGGGAGTTCAGAAGCCCATCATAAATATGTTGGTTAAGACCCTAGGTCACTTTAGGTGCTGCTCAGTCAGACCAGATGAGACAATGATAGTTGTTACTTCTCCTGGAATTTACTTTGTACATGCTGGTTACTAAAGCAGCAGAAATATCTTTCCTGCCCATAATCCTAACTTGATGGGTTCCAGCACAGACATGTATTAAGCCTGTCCTTAGATGTTCCTCACACTGGTTTTAGAAGATGGTGGTCATAGTTTATAGATACAACAAATACTGTAAATATGACTGCTATGTTTAAGTGCTAAATATTTCCAGACATGTAATAAAGTTTGTGAATCAGGGGTGGGGGAATACCCACAAGAGTGAGCTAGTGTGGGGCAGATGTTGTTACAGAATGGAATGTAGATATTCTTAAAGCAGACAAGTGGACAACCAGATGTAGAATGGACAAGCCAGGCTTCGTCCTCCTTTCCTTCACTTGGCACTTCATGCTATTGGCCAGCTTATGTGGCCTAGAAAATGCTTGTAAAATTTGATATTAACCTTGTAACCAAATGGATAATACTGCCTGAGGTATAATTTCATTTAAGGTAATATAACACATGTTTTATGCATATTCTTTATTGGCAGAAATCACAAAACACAGGAAATTGTTGTATAGCACTTTCTACGGTAAATCACAAAACACAGGAAATTGTTGTATAGCACTTTCTACTGTAACTTTGGGGATTTGCCTTCAGGCATATTGAACTTACAGTAGTAGAGTCACAGTTGTGGGAATTTCTCATTGATTACATGGAAATACCCATATTTTGTCTCAGTGAAGGTCACAGCAGTCAGGCATGAGTGTGACACTATACTTTCTGTCATGTTGAAAATGTTTATTCTAATGAGGGTCTCTTGCAAAAAATTGACCATATACTTTGTGAGATTTCATATACCAGAAGCAATCTGAAGCAATCTATCTAAATCAATGCAGTCACACAAGACTGTATGGGTGTTAACGGTTTTACTAAGGTTTGTAAAGAAGATGTTTTTGTCAGGTTAATTCATCTCGTTACAGGACCCTTACACAGCTTTTGCTAAATTTTTAATAATAATCAAACTGTCTTACAATAGAGAAATTATGTTATGTTAATAAACCCATAACAGTATGCGGTACAAGAATCTCACCACCAACTACATTTGTCCTTCAGTCTTGTAGACTATGGTTTTATAAGGAAATTCTTTATTTTATATATATATATATATATATATATATATATATATATATATATATATATATACACACAGTATATATGTATGAGTTAGGGTAGAGTGGCCCTGTTAGTCCACAGATACAAAAAAAAAAAAGAAAGAGCATTGCAGTATTTGGTGACACCTTTTTATTGGACTAACAATCTTTTTAAAAAATAAACAAGCTTTTGGAGGGTTCACTCTCCCTCCTTCATCAGGTTTTGCCTTTTCAGTGAAAAGGATACTGGCTTTTCCAGAGCACCTGAGTCTACAACTTCATGGATTTGAAGGGAGATGAATGCACATTAACTTCACTAGACTGAATGGGTGGTAGCTGTCTTTCTGTTACATATATATATATATATACTGGGTCTACGACTCAGGTTTAGGTCACATGACCTATTGGTACATCATTATTAAGTCTATTGTTTTTTCTGCAAAATTTGGAAAACAACCCCTGATCTGCATGAAGTACCTTTACTCCATACCTGCCAACCCCCTCCCCACACACACACAAAATCCAAAAAAAAATGCTAGGATAATTGAAGCCTGACTGAATTGGCAATAATCTCTAACTGTCTGTGTGATTGTCTATGGAAACAAGATAATAAACTCTGCAGTGACTAGAAATGAAATAAATGATTGATCTATGTAAAGTGTTGGCACTATGTGAATATGCACAATAAATATACAAGTACTGAGAACAAGAAACTGGTGCCAAGAGTTCTTTATTACGTATATTTCAACATTGCAACTTCCATTAATTAAAATCACTTAATAGAAACTAGAAAAATGTGCTTATCATATTGCAAAGCAGTATATGCTGTTAGATATCCAGTAATTTTCAGCTCCAATTCTAGCTCGAGTGAAATATCTCTAGTAAAGGACAATAACCTTGTAATGCATAAAAATATATATTAGAGGATATTATTACATATGCCAATATGCATCTGTTTTATGCAGTCAGCAGTCATTCAATATATAATATATAAGCCACCCAGTACATGATGATTGGCTGCACCTATGTAAGAGGCAGGTGCTCTTTTCATAACACATCATGTGGTGTCCCTAATCTCTAAGGGGGTAATTCAGCAATGTGCGAAGTGAGCTCCAGATCCTTCACATCACTTCGCACATGCTGTTATGCGAATGCTTTAAAGGGATTCCAGACCTCGCCGAGACTGGAATCCCTTTAAAGTGTTCACTGATGTAAGCGTAGAGGACATCAGCGAGTGCATAACAGCATGTGCGAAGTGATGCGCACATTGCTGAATTACCCCCTAAATGTTAAACAGTATGACTTCATTCCAGGTCCTCAGAAATGTCATTTTGGATACATGTTTTTACATCCTACATAAAACAAGCTCATCTGTTGCATATCTTAAGAAGAGAACGTACTTGAAAAAAGCATCAAGTACCATAAAACAAAACAAACAAAACAAAGTTCATGCATATATGTGGTTTGATTTAACAACAGTTCACTCCCTGAAAGACTTCTTCATTGGTACAGGCATCTCAGTTCGCTCTTTTAGTAAATACTAGCTTACCTGTCACGCGTTGCTGCGATATCAGAAAAAAGGAAATTCAAGAAAACTCGTTATGAAAAAAAAATCAATTTGCATTGTGTCATTTTTATTAATATTTATTTATTTTCATCATTAAATCATTTGAAAGTGTCATTTAAATTCTATTTATTTATTTGAGTGCTTGTGGATATACTATATTTTTGTTTTTCCGTCTGGTGCATATACGAATAAATCAGAAGGTTTTTTGACGCGTGAGCAGGCCACATACAGTTGTCCATGTGAGAAACATGGATTCTCCAAGTCTAGGCCACACACTTGCAGCGATTGTCCTTGTGCTTTGTTGATGGTCATTGCAAAAGCGAGTCGCACCGGAAACTGCAAACGTTTGAAATCAAATGGAATATCTGTTGGGATCATTGGAATATGTGGCAACAGTATATCTTCCCCCTTGAATTTCCCATTCAGAATTGTAGCTTCGATGACATTGTTTTTCATATTTTTCACCAAAAGTCTTGTACCGTTGCAAAGTCGTGGTGGATTGATGTTTCGAAGAAGAATGATAGGCATGGCAATTTTCAGTGTTAAAATGTGCAGTGGCATACCTGGCAAATCGAGTGAATTCAAGAATTCCGTGGGTAATTGACAATTTCGTCTTGATTAATCACAGAATCAAAGCGTTGTCGCTTCTCCTGGTATTCCATTTTGAATACTGAAATTGATGGCATTGACATTGTTGTTCGTAGCTGCTAATATAGCACATTCACTTAGCCACTGATGATTTTTGTAATTCCGTGCGATATTTGCAAAAACCTTTTGTATCAATTCGTCTTTGGTTGATGTCATCTTACAAAAATTTGTTGGTAATGTGATACATTGTGTAGAGCTGTCGATAACCATCTTCCCATTGCCAATCTCCAATAATTGTTTTGCAAAATGTTTGGCAGATTCATCATTTTGTAGTTGAACACGCATATTGGTTTGTAACACACACATAACACAACACACGCACACCCTCACAGACACACCCACACTGACAGACATACTTCCCAAAGTTTCATGGTGATTGGATGAATAATGCATTTTTTGCTAGTTACGCCCTTACGTGAAATAGAGGATGAAATGTACTATGCCAGAAACCTTCCCGGGAGTGTACATAACAACTTCCCAAAGTTTCATGCCGATCGGATGAATGGTGTAGTAATACATAAAGGACACACACACATACATTCATTTTTATATATATAAATATTACCTTGTTTTGGCAACCTTATCTTGTAGAAGATTTAGACAACTATTTCATGTTGATTTCCTCATCTCACCATTGTAAAATTACCATTCTGAAGAGCATTTCACATGTATTTAATCCTAGCACCTCTTCCACTCAATCATGCTGACCAAATATATTGAGTGCAGCCTGCCATTTCTGCTACGAGCTAACATCTTCCATGCAACTGCTCCAGTAATAAAACATCTTGAATGGGGATGTACACTATACAATACACATGGCTACATTCATAGTACTTATTCATGTACTTATTTTACACTGGGAATCTGTATATTCAACACACTATATAATCAAACCCCAAGTTTTACCCTCGACTTATCCACGGGTCATAGTAAATTTCATAATTGTTGGCCCAAAAACTGACCTCGACTTATACACGACCTATACACAAACCTATACACAAGTGCACATTACCTTTGGAGGACTGCCCCAGGCATTATTTAGGGCCTCTCTCTCACAAAGTCCAGTTTTATTGTCATTTTGAATGAACAGCCATGTTACGCCACAACGCAGTCCTGCTATCAACTCCTTACTTTGCCACTTTGAAGTCAAACCAGTGAATTCAGAGTAGTATGCTTTACCAGATTCACTGCTTCAAGAGATTCAGATGCTTGATGAAAATACAATTACTTGTGCATGCACATGGAAAGTAGAGCAAAGAGCTCCCTAAGTCTGACACCATCATAAGAATCCAATTTGGATGCAAATTTGTGAGATTGCTGAGTTTGCTGAATACATTAAGTTGGGGAATTGGCAAATGAATGCGAATTTGAACGTTTGCATGGCTTTCTTTAACAAACCCCTGATAATCCAAATAGTTCCAGAATGAGTAAACTGGTCCATCTACTTGCAACATGTGTGACTGTCTTAATTTTTAGTTTCTATTATATAGATCCTTTGTACATGCTCCCATCAATTAGAAATACGGTATCAATTCTCTATAAAATGTATAAGAAGTTCCAAATATACCTGCTGTTGTATTTAAGCTCTAATGGGATTGCAATTTAATGTTATGATGAGATTATTTTGTTTTATATTCAACCTAGTTTCTTCTTTACAGAGAAAGGTCTGCAAAATTATTTTATGTTCATTTTATATTATTTGTAACTATTTGTTCATAGATTCGGTAAGCATAAAATAATCATCCCTAGCCATTGTCTAAGAGATAAGCATATTTATTATTAACTATTATTATTATTATACATCTTTCTGTAATTGTTTTTGCAGAATTTAAAAGCCAGCTAGTTTATGTTTTGTGATTGTGTTTCCTGTGGAATGTTTGGCAGCATGTTTGCCTCTTTGCTCACCCTGGCAGTGATTTTGTTTTTTTTATCTCATCTTCCTGTTGGCTGCTTCCAATTAATGAGATCATAAAGGCGTCTGAGGTCAGGAGCTATCTACAAACTGCCCACTCGCCATGAATATATAGAGGTTTACAGCATGACATAGATGGGAAATTCAATGAGAAGAATATCTGCAAGGCTTTCCCAAACAGTTTTTGTTGAAAATTACCTAATACTCCATATCTTTGTTGTTGATAATTATATAATGGAAGCATAATCATGAGCCAGTGTTCCTGAAGTTAATGGCCTATGAGATGCTGAACACAAAATATTAGCTATTTCACCAAAAAAACAATTGTACTTGATGAAAAACATGCATCTTATAGTCATTTGGCCAGCACCAGAACACTGCATACCTAGACAGTCTTAAAGGAGAACTAAAGCCTTAAAACATTTAATCTTGTAAAAATGTACCTTATGTATAGTGCTTACTATGCCAGTTTAGGATGATCCAGCCCCATGGCATTAATGATCTGTGCCCCCAAAGATGTCACTGGAGGCTGACATCTTTATAATCTTAGCCAGCCTTCTCCCTTAACCACTGGTTCAACACATGCTCAGTGTGCACTTCTTAGGGTCTGAGAAAATAATAATATATTAGAAATTCATGTTAGGTCAAAAGTATATAACTCTGACTCTGCAAAGCAAGAAAAAACAGTACGTTAGTAGTGATGATCTTTAAATCTGTACTGAAACTTAAATCAAGGAAAATAAACTTCATCCACATAAAATAAAATATATATTAAACCATCCATGCTGAAGGACTCCGCAATAATAAACTGTAATACTTGCAAAACATCTTGCTTAAAAGCCATGCAGTGTTACAGGTACTGTACAGGTAACTCGAAAAGGACGACTTCGGCTTAATCAGATATTTTCCGATCGATCGATTATTACAGATAGAAACTTTTTGATCAAAGTTTTTCCGATCAGATTTTTCAATGGAAACTTTACATTAGTAGTAGTAGTAGTAGTAGTAGTAGTAGTAGTAGTAGTAGTAGTAGTAGTAGTAATAGTAATAGTAATCCGATCAAAAAACTTGATCAAAAAGTTTTGATCGGTAAAAATCATTCGAAAAATATTGAACAATTTTTACGGATCAAACAGCCGAGATCTACAGGGGATAAACTTCAGAAGGCCGAAATTGTCCTTTTTGAGTTTAATAAACTTTGCTCCTTAAAGTCATTTCTTATTAGCCTTGTAGCAAAGAGCTTTTATATATGTTAAGGGATAAACTTGAATATTCTTTCAAAATGGAACTGCTATAAAATATACAAGCTTTCTACCTTGTAATTGTGTTAACAACAACACATTAAATAGGCTGAACAGATCACCCCTTTAATATGGAATATTGTTTGTTATATGGATATTCTTACGTCATCATTGTTTAGCAGGAAGAATTACATTTTATTCTATAGTTTAAAAAGGGATGAACTTGGATCTTCAGCTATATGCAGTAGAACAGTTTTGACCTTTGTATGACTAATGAAATATTTTCTTTAAAATACTTATAAATAACAATTTAAGAAAAAAAGCATTTAACTTTCTGCCATCCAACTGATAAAATGCTTAATTCCTCACTATTTTCGATATTGCTTCTGTCTTCAGGTTCAAGTTATTCTTTACAGCACCCATAAAAGTCAGGAAGACAAGCTGAGCTGGTAAGGTTCTCCCCAGTGCGGAATTTGTAAAATAATTACAGTCCCTGTTCCCTTACCCACAGTAAAAAAACTCAGATTTACCTGCAGTTTATTTAAGTTTATGGAAAATACAGTATTTCCTGTTTTTTTTAGATTTTAACAAGCCCTTTAATAAATATATTTTAAATGAAATCTTTCTTTGTGTGGACTGCTACATTTTAACTCAGTTATCTTATAAGGAACCACATGGCATACACTAACTATCATGCAACCTCTGCATATTACAGTTGTAGCCAGTTTTAAAGGGATTTTTTCACAAAACTATCCTTTTAACATCAAATATTTATAAATTCTCCATGTTGTTGGACTGATAGGTAATTGGTTTTACTGTTGATTGCATGGGTGCATATTAAGCAGATTTAACTGCATAATATATCACAGTTTATATATACACAATCCAGCCGCATGTGTAGTTTTGTATGCATTTCCCTTTAAATTTACAGAGTAAAAATGCTATACTAAAGTAACCCATTTCATTGAATTGTTCTAAGTTTCAGTATTCATTAGAAGTGACCCAAACACTAATGCACATGTGCTTAATCCATTCGGAGAGTTAAATGTTTATCAGTTTATTAATGTAATAGTTTTACACTGAGTGGGTTATTGACTAAATTGAGAATTCGACTGTTGAAGTAAATTCTCATCACTTCAGTTGGTTACGCCCTGATTCTCTACAGTAAAATCGCTACCACTACCACTACAATAGTAAATTTGTGACTGACAATATTCACACAATGAAGTCGTGACCACAACAGTAGCTGTCTATTGAGTAGTGTGCGACCATTGTTAGCTGGTAAAATACCACCTTTATGCGACAATTTGAACTTTAGTCAATAACCCCTTGACTTTCTAGTCAACCTATTTTTCCTTGGTTCCTAAGAAATGCACACTGAGCATGTGTTTAGCTAATGACTAATGGTGAAGGCTGAACATGATTATAAATATCTCAGCCTCCTATGACAACTTTGGGGACAAAGACCATTAGTGCCATAAGGCTGGATCATCCTAAGCTGTCATACTAAGTTTCTTATCTAAAGTAAATTGTTGTAGGATCAAGGGGGGAATTCATGAAGCTCCGAAGTGAGGCGCGTAGTGTTCGCCTCACTTTGGAACAACTGACATGCGCATGCTGATGTCCTGCACGAGGACATCAGCATGCGCATTAAAGGGATTCCCCTCCCGGCGAGAGCAATCGAGTCTCCTCCAACGTGATTCCTTCAGGTCCAACATTTCAAAGAAAGGAGGTGACAACATCAAGAAATGTAACCATGTGGTTTCTCATACTAAATTCTTTCCTCTGCCACATGTCCTTATGTATTGAGGGAGAACAGTATTTTTATTATAGGGAGGTAACTCTATTCACCACTCTCTACACAGAAGGTGGTAACAATATACATTACTTTTCTGCTCCAGACTGCAATAATTCAATGCACTTCATTTGGGGAAAAACAGTGATGGGATGTACTGCATGGAAGCTGCAGAAAACTTTAAAGAGTTTTGCAGATTATTTTGTCTCTTTCACTGTGCCGCAGGGAATAATTAAAAGTAAACGTTTGTTCCACAGAATCTTTTCTAATTCTACTTCCTTATGTTAACTATTAACCTTGTTCTGCTTCAGATGAAAAATTACTCATACCTGTTGCAATGTGAAAGCCTATTTTTATTATATAGACTAAATTCAAGGCATGTACAGCAGGACAATTTATGGCAGATGTTAAACATTTTGACCCAATTTATTTTCTTGATTTATTAATGAAGATTATTTTTAATTTCACACATGATATAGACTTCTGTAAAGCAGTCATAACACCATTAATATGCTGATCCACTTTGATATATTTATGGTATTCTGAATTGCTCAGTAAAAGGGGCTTACAAGGGAAAATCAGATCCAGTCTTCTGAAATAGAAATCCACTGTACATAACTAAAATAATGATATGCAACATTTTGACTTTTTTTGTGAAATAAACTAATATGGACTACATCACAGCTCATTCTGATTGTGTGTTTGTTCAGTGAGTGATGGGTATTAGTATATATAACTCTCAAAATGCATCACTTTTAAAGGGGAACTATAGTCAGATTACATCTTTTGATATGTAGTACTATACCTTAGTGAGAAGTGTTTCTCCCCAGTAGATGTTTCTTCTGAAGTAGAATGATTGAATAGGCTGCACTGATAAACTCCTGCTCCAGAAAATGTGTGTGTGATGTGTACTGCCACATTTTCCATGAAAAGGAAAATGCCCCCAGACATTTTTCCCTACTTACTACTTAGCACAAGTCAGCTTTCCTTCTGCAATCTCCTGAATTCCAAGCTTAATTTATGCAGCCAAAAGGTCAGCACACTGCTTAACCAATAGCAGTAAGGCAGATTTTTCTTCTCATGTTGCCTGACTTGCATAACAGAAAGAGGAGGGAGAAAATCTCAGCTCTCAGGAAAACTAATTAAGGGAAACAAACTGCAAGTATTATTTCTTCCCTAAATGTATTTTTAACTATTTGTGTCAGCAATTGGCTTGGTATAAAGGAGTTTTATATGTATGTGTGCAGTTATATCAGCACTATAGTGCCCCTTTAAGCAAAAGTCCCTTATCTTTCTCTTACATTTATATGGAAAAGCTACTGTATCACTGGTAAAATAATTGGGTTCATTGTTCATATAGAACCATTGAAGCACTTAATGAATTATCAATATTCTTTGGGCTGAACACCATGTATAAGACCAATCTCTCTATAAAACTAAGTTCTGCTTTGTCTGTATTACCCTTTTTATCAGTACAACCCTGAATCATTAAAACATGTTAAAAATAGATAGTTTCGGAAATGACCTGTTTTCCCCAAACAACTTTTGTACTTTAAGTCTTCTCTGATTTATTCTTCAACAAGCTTTTTGTTTAAATGCCCAATTGCAAATGTATTCCAAAGGTCATATTGATTTACACTTCGGCTATTCAATAGGACACTTTCTAAAGCTTTTACAAATTTCTTATAAACATCTACTCCATTCCTATTGCCCTTGCATGTAAAACATGTTTACTTGATATTGCCTTTTTTTTGTATCCATTAGTATCCATGGTACTAATAATCGTCTTATTACGTTTGTAAAAAAATGCATTCCTAAATATATATTTAAGATCTAATTCTAACATTTCGTAACTCAGACTTTAATACTTTAGGTCTAACAAATAAAATCGCTGAACTGAATTAATTAATATTAAACAAAAATTATGATATAGTGGGAATAACAGAAACATGGCTTAATGATAGCTATGATTGGGCAGTAAACCTAGAAGGATACACATTGTTCAGTAGGGAATGTAAATACCAGAAAAGGGGAGGAGTTTGCCTTTGTGTAAAGTCTTGCCTTCAGCTCATATTTTGGGAAGATATACGTGAGAGCAATTAACATGTGGATGCTTTGTGGGTAGAATTACATGGAGAGAAAGACAATAATAAAATACTGATGGGGGTTTGCTATAAGCCACCCAAATATAACAGAATCCGCAGAAGATTTACTATTAGGACAAATAAACGAGGCAGCAAAAAACAATGAGGTAGTAATAATGGGGGACTTCAACTTCCCAAATATAACTTGGGAAACTGAAACCTGAAGATCTCATAAAGGGAACAGGGTTTTTGTTAATTGCTAAAGATAATTATCTTTCTCAACTGGTGCAGGAACCAACAAGAGGAGAGAAGGGGATGTTAATAGACCTAATATTATCTAATAGGCCTGACAGAATAAAAAAGTTGCGGGGGGGGGGGGGCTAGAAGGAAATAGTGACCATAATATCATAGATTTCCAGTTAACCTTTAGTGGGATTTAATATTTTGGGGCCACTAAAACATTTAACTTCAGAAAGGCTAAATTCAATTCAAATTAGAGACGCCTTTACTGTCATTGACTTGGAAATTAAGAGAGATAAAGTAAATGCTTCCTTAAATGCTGGCTGTCTAACTAAATATGAAGTACTGTGCTGTCTTAACATGATTAAAATACAAAAATCATCAGGTACAGACAATATACACTCTAGGGTCTTAAGGGAATTAAGTACAGTTGAGGGCACCGGTTAGCACTGCTGCCTTGCAGCACTGGGTTCTGGGCTCAATTCTACCCTAGACTTCATCTACATGGAGCTTGTATGTTCTCTCCACACCTGTGGGGGTTTCTTCCCACAATCCAAAAACATACTGTACATCTGTGTCTGTCTATGTGTGTGTGACTGAATAGTGAAACTAGATTGTAAACTCCATGAGGCAGGGACTGGAGTTAATGATGAATCTCTGTAAAGCATTGTGTAATATAGTAGTATATGTATTTATTTATTAATTTATATAGTGCTACAATATTATGCAGTGCTTTACAGAGATTCATCATTCACTTCAGTCCCTGCCCCGTAGAGCTTACAATCTAGTTTCCTTATTCAATCACACACACAGATGTATGTATGTTTTTGGATTGTGGGAGGAAACTGGAGCGCCCAGAGGAAACTCATGCAAGCGCGAGGAGAACATACAAACTGCAGATTAAGGGGGTTATTCAATAAGGTGCGAATTCAACTGTCAAATTCGCAAACAGTGGATTCCCATAGTAAATCCACTACAATTTCCCCATTGTAAAGTCGCGACAATTTTTTAATGTTAAGATTGCGACAATTTTCCCATAATAAAGTTGTGACTGAGACAATATTCTCATTATAAAAATGTGACTGCAGCAGCCTATTGCGACTATTTTTATCTGGTGAATCCGCACTAATTCGGACTTTATTGAATAACCCCCCATGTCCAGGGTGGAATTGAACCCAGAGCCCACCATTATTTTTAATATTTAGGAATTCTGTAATGACAGGGACTGTTCCACAGATATAGCGCAAAGCAAATGTGGTACAAATATTCAAAAAGGGGTCAAAGTGTGAGCCTGAAAACTATAGACCTGTAAGGATATCATGGGTAAACTATTTGAAGGCTTTCAAAGAAATGCTATCCTGGAGTATCTTAACATGAGAAAATGTATAACTCCATATCAGCATGGGATCAATCCTGCCAAACAATCTAATTAGCTTTTATGAGGAAGTAAATTATAGATTGAACCAAGGGGAGTCACTGGATGTCATATAACTTGATTTTTCCAAAGCATTTGATACCGTGCCACATAAAAGACTGGTACTTAAAATGAGAATACTTTGACTGGGAGAAAATGTGTGTAAATGGGTTACTAATTGGCTCAGTGATATGAAACAGAGGGTGGTTATTAATGGTACATACTCACATTAGGTTATTGTTAGTAGTGGTGTGTCCCAGTGGTCAGTTTTGGGCTCTCTTCTCTTCAATACCTTTATAAATCACCTTGTTGCGGGACTGTATAGTAAAACTTAAATTTGTGCAGATATTAAACTGTGTAGTTAATATTAACTATAAGTAGTTAATACAAAGGAGGATAATATTTTATTACAGATGGATCTAAATATATTGCAGGCTTGGGCAGGAAAGTGGCAAATGAGGTTTAACACTGATAAATGAAGATATGCATATGTGAAGGGAAAATGGAAGTCAAGATTATTTTCTAAATGGGAAAACAATGGGCAAAACAGACGTAGAAATGGATTTGGGAATTTTAGTTGACAATAAACGTAACTGTAGCAACTACTGTCAAGCAGCATCTGCCAAAGCAAATAGGATCAAAGGGTGTGTCAAAAGGGGTATAGACGCACATGACGAGAACATAATTATACCTCTTTACAAAGGCACCAATGTACAAGAAAGCTGTAGTTGAGCATGAGCAAGTTCAAAGGCAGGCTACTAAAGTACTAAAGTGAATGGGCAAACTAGAGTACCAAGAAAGATTATCAAAATTTGGATTTTGTAGTCTAGAAAAAAGAAGATTAAGAGATAACCTAATAACAATGTATAAATATATTAGGGATGAGATCTCTCCCACAATCTATTTATACCATGAACTGTAAGTATAACAAGAGAACATCCCCTGGATATAGAAGAAAGAAAGTTTCTTCATCAGCAGAGAAGGGTTTTTTTTACTGTAAGAGCAGTGAGGCTATAAAACTCTCTGCCTGAAGAAGTTGTCATGGTTGATTCCATTAAAGAATTCGAAAAGGGTTTGGATGCTTTCTTTCAGTGACAAACTGCAGTTTTCATGTATTGTTGCCATTTCATGTATTTTGCAGGTAACGACATGGGTGTGCATATTGTTGTGACTTGGACACGACTGAGAGTACATCTTCATAATAAGAAGCAACAGTCTACCTACATGGTCTGTGTGTTTTAAACCAAAAATTAATACATTCCTGATAGGCCTGGGCAGCAGGATCAAGGCAATAGAGGTAAAAAATGTGGCCAGTATTTGGTTACTACCTGCAGCATGTTCCTAAATAAAAGTTATATTACATGCACATAATCCAAAGTGTTGGCCTGTGCTGCCTCTTACTGCTACCAACAAATCCAAGTGGAACAAAAAATTAAAGTGAACTTATCAGAGTTGTGCTAGTTAACCCCATTCCACTTGTTGGGATCATACTGTATTTATTTGAATGAAAAAGTTTGTGTCAGCAGAAATATTTTACATTTACATTTACAGAGCTATCCTTGCATTTATTGTTTCATTTAGGAAGAGGCCATCTCCTCCTTTCAATGTAAACTGTGGAAGTAAAGAGCTTCCTATTTTCTGTGTCTGTAACAGTTGAGCACCAAGGGTGTCTCTTCAAAATCTAACTTTATTCTAGATACAAGCATTTCCATTCGAATGAGTTTAAGTTACAACAACCAAAAATGATGGGGTTTAGCTGGCTAACTGACAGAGCACTGAGTTCATGCTGAGTGCCATTGAAAAGATCTTTGTTAATGCTCAACGCCATATTGATGTGCCCAGTTGCCATTGAAAATATCAATTACTAATCTTTGCTATTAAAAAAGTGCTAATTTTCTGCTTGGTTACATTACAAATTGCTCATTTAATTACTTGTTCCATTGCAATATACCCACATGATTCTGTTTTATATGTGAACATTTTGGAGCTTATCTTACTGTTGATTTACATAGGAAAGTACTACATTTTAATATTCTCCTTCCAGTATTTCCCACATTTTGCTGAACCAGTGATGCTTGAGGTGAGAAGAGAAACTCCTGTATAGACTGAAGCACCCTTCAAGCAATCCTCCTGTCATTGGAAGGAGATAATACAGAGATTCTAGCAGGTAAGCCCATGTGGGACTGCACAGGTAAATATTGAAGCCATAGAAAAGGAAACACAGTGCTGCACTCTAAAAATGGTGAGATACCAGTCTAATGCCTTCACCAGATAAAATACAATGTTTTGGAGGTACACTTCCTTTCCTCTGGTGCAACTAAGTAATTTTATGTAAGTATGCTTATAGTTATCAAATCAGATTATTTAAAAGTGGAAGATTTGGATATTCCCTACGTCGACTGAGAGTACATCCATGACACTTCATCACACATTAGGGGATATTTCTAAATGCTTTTTTTTATTTTTATAGCATTGAAAACAAGTTTTTATGAAGCCCTACTTCTCAATGAGGAGTGCATCATCATTAACCTTATTTACCAATTGCTTCATCCAAAATAAAGGCTGCTAATTCTGCCACTAGATATTTCCTGGCCTATTACAGAAGACTGGGGACCAATACCCTTCAAGTTGCAAGTATATATCCTAACTTCCATTAGAGTTTTGTTGGGAAGCATTACTTTCTTTTTAATATGACCTGTGCATTTTCAGATCCTTGTTAAAACATAGGCCTTTATTTAAACTTATTATGGGCGAAATTTACTAAAGTCATAAAATATTTTTTCAACTTTTTCACCTGTTTTTTGATTTAAAAAAAATGGGTAAAAAGGTCAAAAATTAAATTTTGGACTTTTCACCCACCTTTTTGCCTGTTTTTCCCCCATTTTGGTAGGGATAGAGAAGAGTTAAGGCATGAGAGCAAAAATCTATAAGGCAGAAAGTCTGTCTGGGAATGGGATATCCTCCACATACATTCTGGACATTGGTTAATATTTCATAATTATTTTATTTTGCCTGATTGAAATTTATTGGAAGCAAATTAAAAAACATACTCTGCTATTTAGCCTAATTTTACTTTTTCTACATGTTGAAAGATTCAGAAATAAACTACAAAACTGGGAGAATGAACCTTCTTTTCCATATATACGTACTACTCGTGTGAACAGCTTTTGCTTGATAACAAGAAACACTGAGCAAACTCTGCAAAGTGGTGAATACGCAACCAGTTCAGGCATCTATGATAGTTGCGATCTTATGGAGCTCTTTGCATCACTTTGCATGTGTGTGCACAGGTACTTCTACTATTGACTAAGCAGAGAAGTGGTGTGAAGGTGCGAATGCAACTGGGTGAACTGCTCCAAATTCACCTGTTTGACTTCGCTACTTCAGACTGGCAAAGTGGGGGTGGGTTGATGGCAGGGTAAGCAGTGTTGCATAAGGCAATTATTTCTACAAAAGTGAAAATGACGACTGTGACAACATTACCTAGGGAGAAGGTGACATAGAAATGGAACACTCTCACAATACCAGGTTCACGCTAGCACAAGGAAGGTGTACTTAAAAGAAAAAGGGCATCACTATCTCACATTATACTTACCTGATCCAGTCACACTAGCATGACCACATGCTGGAACACTGTTGGGATGCTTCATGTTGTATTTTTGGTGAACAATACGATGAGATAGGAGGAGCCAGGAATGCAAAAGGAACAGTCACACTGCATCTGATAAATACAACTGAGCACGTGTCCTGAAGATACGCCAGCCTGCATTTGCCGGACTATTTTCGGGACACTCTTTTCTAAAAGCGCAGCACACAAATGCACTAGTCTGAGCCCTGCATAACCAAAAATGCAATAGTACCTTATATAGGACTGAGTTTTGTTACCACTGGGTTTCATATTCATTATTTTCAATTCATTTATTTTTTGGGAAATGTTATGCTCTATAAAAGCTAATGTCTATGTATTCGTGGATACTTTGCACAAATTGCATCATGTAAAAATGTATTTATGAAGAAAGAAACTGGAATTTATGCACTATCTGGTGCTTATCTGTACAATGTTTTATATAAGTGCTTTGTGTTCCCAACTGGGATAATTAAAGCAAGCAATTTGTGTTCAGGCACATACAATCAGATAAGTATATATCATGAGGCAATCTGTATCTCAAAAGAATTTGAGCAGATTAAGGTGCAGGGACTAATAGAAGAAAGAAACAGAAAATCACTCAAACTCCCACACAATAATTTTGACCATGACTTCAGGATGTCAGTGGAACATTACATTGTATACATCACCATTATGAAATAACCAAGAGCAAGCTACCCAGTAAGTCATTTATATTAGGCACAAACTGTCAGCCTGACCTGGGTTTCACCTTCTGCATTTATGTGCAAAGAGAGACAAGAAAGAATAAAATGAAAGCAACAAATACATGTGTGTATTGTTAAGCTGCATAATAAGATTTCCATATACATGGCAGATTAATCTAAAACACAATATATTTATTTGAATTTTGCTACATTATCTTCTAACAATATGCGTTAGAACTTTATTGGTTATGTGGTCTAGCAGGGTATAGATTTCACTGGCTTGCTGATTTAATAAGGAAATGTCAGCTCTAACTTTCAAAGGAACTAAACTATTCAAACAACAGCCCTTATGGCATTTTCTCTGCAGGATGTTACATTACAAATTAAAATGTTCCCATTTTAGTAATGATTATGGGGAGAGAATACTGAAATTCAAGACCTGTTACAAATAATTTAGAAATTACCTGCATACTTGTATTTTGACCCTGGTTGTAAGAGGATAAATTCAGTGTAGGATTAATAGAGGAGGATCTACAGATGTGAATGTGTTTGATGGTTAGATCTGAAGAAAAGCCACAACATGCAATGTAATTTTCTACTACATCATGGTACCTTTTCTTGCATGTTCCTGTTTTATTTGTTGCTACAGACTACACAGACAATTCAAGGTTAAATTAGTCTATCTCCCATATACTAGTGAAATCAACCTACAGCAGAATGTGCTGTCTCCCAATTGAGGTGACATCACTAGTACACCACCTACTGTTTTTTAATTGGCTGTGTGCTGCTGACATCATTAGTGACTGGCACAATGCCTACATCCCCCTGACTGACTGTGTGCCAGTAATGTCAGTCCCAAAGACCATTCATCATGTACATGGAAGAGAGAGGCAAGGGAAACCAGGACTCAGGGACAGAGAACCAGGGCAAATGGGCACTTGAACAACTGCCTCTGTTAAATTCCTTACAGATGTTTTAACATTCTCTGCTCCTCAAGTTCATTTTCAGCACTGTTGATTTTCTACTAGAATCTGATGTACAGTATCTGTTGCTGACACTGTAAATAACTCAGTGTCTCTGTGTTTTAGGTTGCTCTGACCAGTTGCATTGGTTATATACTGTATATGCCAATGTAAGTACGTTTTGGATTATTTTTCTCTTCAGACAAATTATTAAATGAAAATTGCAGTACATTCATCATCCCTTACAATAAGACAAACTTAGAAGGAATGTATTAAAACAGTGTTAGTTTAATTTGCAAATGGAGATGTCTAGTATATTGCACCCATTTCTGCAAATGCTTTATTTGCTTTGTATGCATTTTTGCCTTTTATTTTGCAAAATCCAGTGTCTAAGCACAAGTGAAAACAATGTACGACACTTAGATCTATATTAAAAATAAAGTAATCCAGGTAGTTACTGTGTCATTTGAGTAAAAAAAAAAAATAAAAGAATTGACATTTGTGACTTTTTTCATAGCAAATATTCTAACACTTGCTTTCTTAAATAGGAGCAAGCTTTTATCATTCCACTTAATGATTCTGGATCTTTCTATGTTTTTAGTTGACTGTTCATAATTCTGCACAATGGATTTTGGAGTTAAGGTGCCCCCTTCATCAGATGTATTGTTCAAAGGTTGCAATCTAGTAGCATCTAAATTATATGCTTATAATAGCATTTTAACATGTGCATAAGATATGTTGTAGGGATTTAGAAACCGAAATACCCTATCAACTACAGTAGCTGTTCCATTGGAGTCTTACTAATTTGTTTTATTTATTTTGAGAAATGGTTATGTAGCAGGAGTATGTGATGATTTGAACAATCATGTTACAAACAAGTATAGTATAGGTGATACCATTTATTGGCTAACTGAATAGATGGGTCATCAGGCCATCAAATGCCTGCCTGAAGAAGAGACCTAAGTAGTCTGGAAAGCTTGCATTTACCATCTATTCAGTTAGCCAATAAGTAGTGGGGAAAGCTTGCATTTACCATCTGTTCAGTTAGCCAATAAAAGGTAACACCTATTCTATACTTGTCTATGCTTATATCTATAGCTAACATGGTGCTACACTCTACTTACTGACTCTGATCACGTTACATTTCCACAACTATGCAGTGTGAAGATAAACATTTCTGAGTGTCATTTCCCTCCATGTTAACAATCATGAGGGGCAGGTCTGCCATCCATAATGACTTGGCATAAGAAGAAAGACGTTTCCCATCCTTCTCCAGCTGATTTCCAACAGCCATCAATAGTCTAAAGAAAAAAGCAGACAGACTTCCTGTTTATAAAATGCATGTTTCAGTTGATATGTCCCAGTAGTAAGCAGTCTACTTTATTTTTTTACATTTTCCTCTTTCATTACAGAGCCTCTTCCGCTCTTCCTTTCCTTCATCTACCACCTCTTGTAAATAATATATAGAGTAATGTCCCACAAGGGAACTGGAGTGGCAGAAAATAAATATGATTTGATGCCTAAGGCAGTATATTTAAAGCTACATCATTCTTTTAAAAAAAACAGCATCTCAAGGGTTAATTTATTTTGTGTGTGTGTATATACTATATATATGATATATAGATAGATAGATAGATAGATAGATAGATAGATAGATAGATAGATAGATAAATA